>PVKN010019552.1:0-16325 GCA_004027915.1 Capromys pilorides | reverse complement strand
TATCTGTTTTCTGCCACAGGCCTGTGATTGGAATTGAAACAATACACCTACTGCTTCCACCAGAGGAAAATAGTATGGGAATTCCTTTTATGGTAGGTTATTTTCTAGTAGTCTCTCTGCAGTAACATAGGCAGCTCTTGTAATTTGTTAGTTGTATTTGTGCCTCTTCCTAATTTATACATAAAGCTACGTGAATAAATACTTAAGATTCAACCAAAAATTCTTCATTGGAAACATTTTATGTATAGTAGTGGGCCTGTGTTAGGGCAAAAGTTGGCATATAGCAACTTAATAATTCAAATTGATTTTCATCGAGGTTTACAAGTCTAGTATCTCTGTTGTAGCTTGGTGATTAATACATTAAATAGCTAAATAACGAACTATATGGTAACTAGTACTATTTTATCCTAAAAATTAGTAAATGTTTTCTAATTTACTAAATGTTTTGATCATCTTGTTCAGGTGATGCATTAGTTTGCTTGTAGCTCATTCTCTTATGTGTAAGATGTAGTACATCTAGGCTGGCGAAATGGCTCAGCAGACTAAAGCACCTGCTTAGGCAAGTATAGGGACCACAATTCAGTCCCCGGCACCACATGCCATGCCAGCCTCACCCCACGGCAGGCTGAGCTGGCCAGGGTCCAGGGATAGTGCGTATGCCTGTAATTCCAGCACTGGGGAAAATGAAAGCAGGAGGATCGCTATGAGTCCTAGCTGCATAGTGAAGCCCTGTAACAACAAATACATTTTAAAAACACACAGAATTAATAGAATAAAAATGAAATGTAGTACATCCTTTAAATGTTATCAGACGTTTAATAGCCACTTGAGAAAGTTAAATTGTTCTAGTATTTTTAGTGAAAGTAGTTTTAAAAGTCTCAAATTGTGAAAGTTTTATACTGGGGGGCACTGATAAAGACCATATACATGTAATAACTAGTATTGTTAAACTTGTTAATGAAATATACTCAAAGATTTGTGGACTATGAAGGAAGAAACTGGCCTTAGGGCTGGCGATATAGCTCAATGGACTAAGCGCTTGCTTAGGTAAGCTCAGGGGCCAGGTTCCGATCTCTGGCACTGTGTGCTGTGCTGGCCCTGACCTTGGGCACACTGAGCCTGTGATGGAGTACAGGTGTGGTAGTGCAAGCATACCTTAGTGCTGTGGTAGGGAGGCATAAATCAGGAGGATAACTACGAGTTCGAGCTGTATGGTGAGACCCTGCACTAAAAAAAAAAGAAAAAAGAAAAACCAGCTTAGTAACTGACTATATTAAACATTTCTATATTTTTGTTTTTATTGTTTTGAGACAGGTTCTTGCTATGTAGTTCATGTTGGTCTTGAACACAAAGTGTGTGGCCTAGGCTGGCCTCAAACTCAGAGCAATCTTCCTGCCCCAGCCTCCTAGTAATAGGCTAACAGGCGTGTTTCACCATGCCTGGCGATGTGTTTTGTTTTGTTTTTTGTATTTAGTACAGGGTCTGCAGGGTCTCACTGCACAGATCAGACTTGTAGTGATTCTCTTGTTTTCAGCCTCCTAAGCTCTGGGATTACAAGTGTGTACTACCACACCAGTCTGAATCTCATAGTCTCAGCACACAGGCGCGGTGCCAGCAAGTCACACTGGGAATTGAATCCTGGTCCCTGCGTCTGCCTAAAGGCACTTTAATCTGCTAAGCTATCTGGCCAGCCCTGTTTTTTAAAGAAGAGGTGACTAGAAAGCTATTACATTGCAAATAGATTTTATCCATTTGTTTTCTGGTAGAAGAGGAGCTGGTTATTGAAGACATTTAATTGGAAAAGGTCACATTCAGGATTCCCTTTAGGAATTGACATCTAAATAACTATTGTGAATCTTTACCTAACATTTTTCAGGAAGTTTTCAGTTACATTTTTTTTAAAAAATAGGTAGTACAACTCTAATTTGTATTGTATTACAAGCAGTTTCTTAGTTTGTAGCTTAATAAGACTTTTGTCTACAATGTGCCCAATTCTTTTCTCAACCTAGCCTTTGAATAATGGGTAAGACAGAAAAATGAGAAACTGTCAAACTTTCAGTAGTGAAAGAAAAATTTGTCTGGAAAATATTAAAAAATAGCAGATACCATCAACATCATACAAAACATTTATTTTTCTCTGCTAATGTTTGCTGGACTGTAGATAGCAGTGGAATGCTTTAACTGCTTTAACGATGATCACTGTGTAAGTTGCAGTTACTGTTTTTACCACTTGGTGGTGCTTTTGCATTGTTTGCTGCAAACACTTTCTAATACATAATGGAACCATTTGAAAATTCATAATGCAGTACAGAAAATGCGTATAGTTAATACAAATAAGCACTAATTCACACTAATAACCATCACTTGTCCTGTAGTCATATTACATGTATGTTACATATAAATCCATGTAAACAAGTGAAATTAAGAGCTGTAAATATTTTTAATGTAATCTTTAATCACTACCTTAAACATTTTGGGTGCTTTGGGTTTTTTTAGATGTCATTGTTACTACTTTAGTGGGGAGAGGAGTCCTGGGGATAAATTCAGGGCCTTGCATATGCCTGACCCCACTGCGCTCCATGATACTGTACTATAAATGCCATGTAAATAAACCAATCTTAACATGTAATGTTTAAAAAAATACATATAGGTCTGTTTCTGAAAACTAGCCTTGATCATTATTTTTTTTTCCTACTCAGCAGCCATTAAAACTATTGCCTTCATTGACTCCTTTTAATTTCACTGGTATTATAATGCAAACTCTGTTCTTTAAGCTACCAGATGACATTGGCAGCTAGCTACCTGTTTGAGTAAGCTGAATACCCAGGCCCACTTAGAGTTTATTATGGAGATTTGAGCCCAGGGAACAAAGCATTTATGAAAACAAGCACCTGTAATTACCATTTGTTTATTTGTCTGCTCTTTGCCACCTATTTGATTGCTTCTGTGGGATGGTTACGTAAAGCCTCTTGTAGCCGTGTAAGTTCAGAGTCTTGACAGCCTTGATTTGTCTTGAAGGCCCATCCATTCTAGGCTCTCAAGAGCTGTGGGTTAAGTGGTGTTGTGTGTTTGCTTTTTAGTAGTGAATCTTGATGTAGGCAGTGTTTAAGTCTTAGTAATGTGAGCTTCTGCAGTTTAATTCTTGCTCATATTTTTCTTGCCAATAAGTGATTACTTTTAGTAAATAAGGATCATGACTAAGAGGTAAATTTACTCAGAAAAACACAAATATTTGAACATCATGAGTAAATTCTAAAACTTCTTTAAAGGAGAGCTTAGGTTGTTGCTCAGTTACATAGTACTTGCCTAGCTCTTGCCTAGTGTAGTCTTTGGCACTGCAGCAGCAAAACAGTAGGTTTCTGTAGGTGAGATAGAATTCTGTTGTATGGTGTATACTAATGGTTGCAATCCCTAAGGCTGTAGCAGGCTGTTGGTATCATTGAAAAGGTCACCATCACTGGAATGCACTGTTTTAAATCATTGTTATATTTAGGCGGCTTTCATAGTATAATGAAGTTTTAACAAAATTTTGTTACAATATTTTGCATTGCTTTCTATCTTTGCCAATAAAAATGTTAAAAAATGTGAAAGCTTTATTCTTGCTATAGACACCTGTTGCTCCCCCAAACCCTTTGTACTTTTTATCCTTCCTCCCAGCTGCACCGAAAAGTTGTCTAAACTTGCTGTCGCTATTCCTCATGGCTTCTGGTTTAAACTTTGCAATAGGTTACTTTTTTGGTTCAGACTTTGTAGTAGATTCCTAAACAGTTTTTCCTGCCATTTATTCCACCTCATTTTTAGGTCACCTTTACACTGTATCCACAGTGAATTCTCTAATATACAAGGCTGTCACTTTTGACTTAACATTTTTTAGCAGTTTATCTGTCACTCTACAGGCTAAAATACGTATGTTTTAACATGGATTTTCAAGGCCCAATATGACTTCACTACAGTGTGGTTTCCACCATGTTTTTTGTTGTTCTGTGTGTGTGTGTGTGTGTGTGTGTGTGTGTCCCTCCCATATAGTTTGTGGCTGGGAATGTAGGAGAGCATTCTAAGCATAGGAAGCAGCATAGCATTGCTGTATGAAATGTGTGGCATATTTGAATGGTGATAAGCACATGGGTGTATGTGCAACTTAAAGGCAGGGTAATAGTGTTTCTTAGTTATCTTTCCTTTTGCTGGACTTGATGCCCACAATTTAAAGGAGAAAATGTTTAGTTGGCCTATATTTTTAGTCTGTCATTGGCTGGCTCCAAGGCAGAAACATCACAGAAGAAGGACTTGTAGGAGCTGAGCAGCTCAGTTAATGGAAGCTGAGAAGCAGGGCAGGGGAACAGGGCCAGCAAGAAACAGATAAGGACCTTTACATGGTACCCAGGATCATACCTCCATGACCTACCCAGGTACTGATGTGTTAGACATTTCTTATCGAATAAAGTTGGCATGTCACAATTAATGATCACACATGACATAGCTAATGATGATGTCTTTTGATAAAATTTAATTGAGTAAAAACAGGAATGTTTTATTTCTAATATTAAAAAGTAAGCAACTTGTGGTATAAAGAAGTGCTAATCAGAGACTGAAGTTACAAATCATGCAAATCTAACTCAAATTGACTTAAATGTAAAAGGAAATTTATTGTTCAGTAGTAGAAATGGTCAGCAAGAAGCAGATTCAGGACTATCCTCCCCATCCTTTAAGATTTTTTTCTCTTTTCTTCCCATCCTATAGGTAATTCATTTTACATTGTCGTTGCTCAAAATTCCAAAGGAGAATATTTATCCTGCCATCTTTAGTAAGAAAGTGACATCTAGGAAGAGCTTATCAAGTTTTAGCCATGTATTAATCTCAAACTAAGTAAGTGACTAGGAATGGACAAGTGGTTCCTTAGCCAAGCTTGGATCTCTTGTGTGTCGCTTTAACAGAGAAATTCCTTAAAAGGAAGACATTCTTGTGAAAGAATCTGTATCTGCTACAAGGATAGATAGAACTACAAAAAAAGGAAAATTGAGAGACCAGTTTAAAGGTAGTTGTATAGCTAAGGAAGTGGTACCCTGATACTGAAGTAGGTCAGCATCAGGAAGATAATGATGATTTTGAAATAGATTATCATTAATGACCTTTGAGCAATTTTGGTTGGTAAATAGGAAGTGAAATGCACTGGGTTCAAATGATGAAAAATGAATGGCAGCTTGCTGAGGAGCCAGCGAAGTTTTCTTTAATTCAAGAAGGAGCAGAGATAAGAATGAATGCTAAATAAAAATTATATATGAAAAGAATCAGAATTCATAAAAGTAAAGTCTGTAAGAAGACATTTTTGAATGAACTTTTCTCCCATGGGTCTACAGGAGGCCCTCAAACTGAACAGTGACTCAGGTTTAGAACTTGTCTATGAGAAGTTTTTAGTAAACGACTGTTGGGTACAAGAGATATAAAATATTCATAAACTAGGAAATTCTAATACAAATGGAGGTGTAGTGTTTTTGTTTTTGTTTTTTCGTTTTTCTTGAGATGGTCTCACTATGCAGTTCAGGCTGGCATTGAGCTCGCTTTTGTAGCCCAGGCTGGTCTCAAACTCACATTGATCCTCCTGCATCAGCCTCCAGCTGCTGGGGTTACAGGTATGAACCACCATTCCCCGCTTAATATCTTTGTTTTGAACAAGACTTCATATCACAGAATATCTGATTGTCATAAAAACTCTATTTGTCTTAACAGGTGCTAATTTATGCCTAACTTTGTGATATGTGGGGAAAGCCTGGCTTTGGAGACAGATGGACTTGGATTAGAATCCATTTCTCTACTTCTTTTTTAACCTGATGGTTTTTTAAAAATTTTATTTTAAAAGAGAAATGAACAAAAATAAAGCAATAAAAATGATACAGAATTGCTAAACAAGATGATAGGAAATTAAGAGTAGTTGTTGTATAATGTAGTGGTTGCTTAGATTACCAGATACAAGCATGCAACATTGACCAAGCAATTAAACAATAAGCCAGTAGAAATTAGTAGTACAATTACCATCGCGCGCACGTGTGTTCCCCCTTCCTTTTCTCCTTTCCTTGATCCCAGTTCTTTCCTTTTCAGCAGTTTCTTTCCCTCACAACATCTATTGTACCTTTCAGATTTTATTTACTTTTTCAGGTTGTTACATTAGGATTTTGATACTGTATTTAACTTGCCCAGCTCAGAGTTTTGTTTGTGAAATCAAGATAAAAATTTGTTTTACAGATGTGTGCTTACAATTTACTATTTGTTACGTATCTAACCCAGTAATCAAGATCCTTTTAGAGCTTTGAATGATACAACTAGTCCATTGCAGCACACCTGACATACAGGTTTGCCACCACTGGCCTAAACTATAATAGCGTTTCAGGTTGCCTAGGATATTCATCCCTCTCCAAGGGAGTAGCTACCTTCCGTTTTAGATTTTTTTTAAACACCAGATAGAAGTACTTTCTTACCCTGAAGCAGATTTTACCACCTGTTTATTATTCATTGATTCAAATTCTTATTTCTAGAACTCTGATTTGGTATCTTTACAATGACAGCACTTCAGATAGTCTCACCGACTTCTTCCCAGACATGTTTACACCTTTGGCCTTGACTCTTACAGCATGTTTTCTAGATTCATAGTTGTGCTATCTTCCACAACAGTGTTCTACTTTTATCATTCTCAATGTGGTCTGTCCATTGTCTAATAATTAGCCTGCCTTTCATGAAAGAGAAAGGTGAATATAAACATTTAAAGATAAAGCTTTCACTTCAACTGATCAAAACTAAGGTATACTTTTTTAACATTTAATATTTTAAAGTATACTATTTTCTCACATTTGTCGTTTTTTCTTATGTCAATAGCATTTATACAATTCCATCTTCTTTTGTGTGAGTGGGTGGTACCAGGCATCAAACTCTGGACCTTGCACTTGCCAGGCAGGTGCTTGTGTTGCTGAACTATCTTCCCATTCCTATTTAGTATGTTTTATGATATTTTTTCCTCCTTTAAAAATTTTTCTTGAGCTTTCTGAATATCTTCCTTTAATAGTATGTTGTGATTAATTCTTAATGATGAGAAAGATTAAGTACTAAGGGAAAAAATACCAAGATTACATTTTCTGTGTAATGCGTAGCATTCTATTGACTAATCCCACTGCTAGAGATGATCACTGGTGTGAAGTTTGTTGAATACTTAAGGATGATGTTCAAAGTGTCATCTGTGAGGAATTGAAATAATCTGGATGTGAAAATGAGCTGAAAAAAAAAAAAAAAATTGTGAGACTTTAATGGGAGACCAGAAGAGTGCTCTTCCTTCCTCCTGGCATGCACACTCAGGGCATTCTCAGAATATACTGAGTAAAGGAATAGCTAACTCGTGAGGGGACCTCTGGAAAACCATTTAAGTAAGAATACAGTGAGTTGCAGTTAAACCAGAAGGTGAAATGGATTTCTAGGGGAGGTATGGATTCAAGAATTATAGTAAGAACTTAAGCTACAACCTTTTCCAGATTTGAATCTTTTGGTTCAGTTCAGTATGGTTCTTTTTTTTTTTGTTTGTTTGAAACAGGGCGTCTCCATAGTTCAGGCTGGCCTTAAATTCACTATGTAGCCCTGGCTGTCCTCAAACTCTCCACAGTCAATCCCTTTTTCTTCCTTACCTTCCCAAGTACCGGGGTTACAGGTATGCAACACCAGACTCAGCTAGATTTATCAAAGTGTTGATCTAGGCTTGAAGATGATAAAACCTTTCTCACAAAACAAAGTCAACCTTGAAAGCATCTTTTTTTTTTCATTATTCACAGTCTTTTTACAAACATTAGGGTCCCCTATAGGTTTTATAAATCGAAATTAACAGAAGTCAGCTACCCATCTGCCAACATTATTGCTTCATTATTTTAGTTACCTTCATTTTCCTGTTGAAAGTAAAACTATCAACTGTTTCCAATTGTTTTCAGTTTTTAACATTTTAAGTCTATGACATATGTCTATATAGATTTAGATATATATCTAGGAATCAAATTTAGAACCTTGTACTTGCCAGGCAGACGTTATACCACTGAGCTATAGCCCTGACCCTTTGTTGATAAAGAGTATGTTGGTTGAGTACTAAAAAAGGTGACAACAACCACCGATTTTTTTTTTTTTTCTTTTGTTTTTTTTTTTTAAAGAACTCTTTAACTGAAAGAGGGGAATAAGTTGAGTTAACTGCTGAGGAAGCATTTTTAAAAGGTTAAGGACCATTGTTAAAATCTAAAGAATTTTTTTTTCCTCTCATGAAAAAGGAATGATACAGAGGAGTGAAATAAATGGTGGAGGAAGAGTACAAAGTTACAGAAAAGCCAGATATACTTTTTATAAGAGAGAAGGATGAGATTAATAGAAAATACCTGGAGATAAAGCTTTCATTTCGTTTGATCAAAATGACAGTGTGTTTTTACTACATCATATTCTAAACTATTTTATTACATTTGACTTTTTTTGTCAGTACAATTTATAATTTCCTTTAGTCTGTTTTAAGGTGAATTACTGATTGTTACACCCCTTTAAAAATTCTCCAGAGCCATCATTGCATCTTCTAGTATTGTGCTGTGATTAATTCATGTTGATGGGAAAATTAAATTACTGGAGAGAAAATGCCAAAATTTAAATTTGTATGAAATATATAGCTTAATATTGTTTACTACTTACCGCACATTATAGACACACTTTACTTTTTTCAACAATAAAAGCTGCTTTGTAAAATTATAAAGGAAAACAATGAATATGAAAAAGAACCCTAAACTAGCTGAGTCATAACTTGAATTACAAAATAGTATGTTCAGTCTTCGGTATGTTGCCACCATTCTTCAGTTCAAAAAGGCATGAATCATCTTGAGTGTTTTCCATACAACAGCTACTTTGGAACGGAAGCGATATATGTAGTCCCAGTTTGTATGTGAACTAACCACTGTACACGTCAGCTGCTGATCTTTCTGTACTTCTGGGAATTCCTTGAATGTCTCATGTAATTATTGCTTATGAAGGTAAACACTGGGTAACCATAGCAATTTATTTTTAAACTGAAAATTTTTCCTTTTCAGCTTCTAAACTGCAGTAACTTGATACTACATTTACCTAGTGTCACCACGCTGTAGAAACTAGAATGAATTGCACATAACTTTTCCTTAATCTGTTTTGAGAAGGGCAAAAATTCACCGTTTAAAATATTACTCTATTGATTTGTAACATTGGCACTAAAGCTTTTGCTGAAACTGCTACTGAAAGATAAATTAATTATGCAGATAATAAACGTAATTAGATTTCAGAAAATATGTTTATCTTGGGCCTGACAAAATCTAAGTAATATGGTAAGGGTGATGCTAGTGATGAACTTTAACTAAAAATTATGCTCAGAAGAGCCAGATGAAATAAAGTATGTAAAACAACAATTTTAAAGAAAACTTCTAAATTAGACTAACATTTGATCTAACTTAAGTGATGAGTGCTTTAATTTCCAACTACTTGAAGTATAGTTATGAAGAAAATAATTTAAGATTTTAAAAATATTACTTAATGATATTACACATGTACTAGAATAGTTTTTTTACCTTTTTTATTTTTGGAATAGTAGATACATTCTGTGCTGTGTTTGGCACATTAAATTTCTTTGTTGAGATTCTTTTAAAGACTACATGTGTTGAGGGAAAAAAACAAAAAAATGAATGAACTAGTGAGTAATTCAAGTTAGTATAGAACTAATTAGAAAATATCGGGGTTGGCAAGATGGCTCAGAGGTCTAAAGCACCTGCTTAGGCAACTGCAGGGACCGCGGTTTGATCCGCAGCACCACATGCTGCGCCAGCCTCACCCCCAGGGCAGGCTGAACCGGCCATAAATAAATAAAGGTTTTTTAAAAAAAAAAAGAAAGAAAGAAAAAGAAAATATGAGCTAGTGTTATTCTGACTGTGGTCCTTGTACTATAAAGTCTAATTATCTATATTCTTATTTTTGGCTCTGGGCCACCATTAGAACCTAAACCACGTTCTTTTCCTTAAAACAATAAAGTAGATAGCATATTTTAGGTTTCTGTTCAGAGTGGTTAAGCTTTTACAGAGTCGCTCTACACTTACAGGGCTAAGCCAGACAAATGTGTAGCTAAAGTAACTAATGGATCAAATTTTTAATTTTGTTAATTCCAGTTAACTTAAACTAAGTAGTCTTTGGATATTTAAACTGTTTCCTGAACAACTTGGACACATAATCTATCTCCTTAAATGTAAATTTTATGAAATTGAAAATCAGTTATGTTCATGAAAATTTAGTACTCATTTTGAGATATGCCATAAATATAAAATATACAAATTTGGAAAAGTTCATTAAAGTGGAAAATGCATGTTGACCTTTTATATTGATTATAAGTAAATTCTATTTTGCTTATATTAGGAATCAAACTGAGATATTTCACCACTGCTCTATGGCCCTTTTTTGGGGGGCAGGGTCTCACTGAATTGTCCAGGCTGGGGGTTTTTTTGTTTTGTTTTGTTTTTCTTTTATGCTAACTGGGGATCAAACTCAGGACCTTGCACTTGCCAAGCAGGCACTTAAGCCACTGAGCTATATCCCTGACACCAGGCTGGTTTTGAACTTGGCTGTCCTCTTGTCTCAGTCTCCCAAAGTGCTAGAAATACAGGTGGACACAGCCTGGCTGTGTTTTGGTTTTTTGAGATAGGTTTTTTTACTATGTGCACCAGGCTGGCCTAGAACCTCCAAATCCTCCTGCCTTAACTCCTAGAATTCTGGGATCATAGGGATGGGCAACTATGCCCAGCTTTATGGGTAGTGTTATAAAATTCATTCTTTAGAGAATGGACACTTAGAATATATTTATTGCTGGAGTTAATAAATTCTTATGCTGCTCCCTTTCCCATGATGGAATTTGCGTCACATACGTTGTCTCTTATATTTGGGCCCTCAATGGATCTTATCCATAAATTACCACTGTCTTTTTGTGTTCATGTCTTCTACAAGGTTTTCTAATATGTGCTAGTACCTGTGTAGTTATATAAGGCCTTTGAAGATGACAGTGATACATAACATTTTGTAATTCTTTGGTGTACTGTAGTAATATTAAATACTTGTTGTGTCAATGCTATGTCATTTTTGGCGAATGTCTTAAAAATGAACTATTCTTGTTAGAAGGACTTTAAATTATTTTAATGTGCTGTAATTTGAGTAGAGTTGAGCCAGTTCTTACAATCCTTAAGATAAAATTTTTACTTTCATCTGTATTTAGGAAGTACTGTGATGATGACACTTTTACAAATAGATGCTGAGACAGGAGCTTTATATTAAAATTTAAATGACTTTTGAGTTGGAAATCTTAGATATAATAAGTCATACTTCTTAAGTTACCAAAAAGATACCCCAGATGTTTAAACTCTAGTAAGCATTAAGTAAAATACCTGGAAGTTATTTATGATTATACTTTTCTTTCTCATGTCTTATATTTAGTCTGTTAGCATGTCCTGTAAATCCTATTTCTAAATTATATGTATTTCTCCAGTGATGTATCCAGCATCTTAATTCTAATCACCTACTCTTGGATTACTGCATTAGTCTTTACCCTTGCAATCTGTTCTGAATCTTTAATGAAGTTTTCTTAGTCATTTGATAAATACAAACGCTATAATGACGTAAAAGGCCCCTGGTTACCTATTTCTCCAACAACATATGCTGTTGTCTCTCGTGAGTACTTGCTCCAGGTATGTGGGTCTTCCTTCAGTTCTTTGTCCTCTGTAATTTTTTTTTCTTCCTCTAGCACAGTTTGCAGTCACATGGTAATTGTCTATAAATTCCATTAAACTGACTGGTTTTTCATAATTTTGTTTTATGGGCATGCCACAAAACGTGACACATAGTAGAGGATAAATAGATACTGTACTAGGTGGCTGCATTGATATAGTTGAATCAGTGATGGAGTAGATGTTACTGTGCCTGTGTTTCTGTATGTAAATTAGATGGTAGTACATACTTAATGGTGGTTCACTGAAAATGTGCTGTTCATTCTCCCTCTGACTTTCCTTACTTTTATTCAACATATAATGAGTTATTTTCCAAGCTTCTTTCTGGTCATTTATTGTTTCTGCATAATTTTTCTTAGCTAGTGATTGTAGTTCATTTCATGTATTTGAAGATGTAAGCACCTGTGCTGTGCTGGAGTACAGCTGATGGAAGAACAGGGCTGGAATGACAGGGTGTATGTCCATTAATGGATATGATTACTTAGAGTTAGGTTGAGCGTTAGTAGTAGAAAATTGCTTTTAATAAACAAGGTAGAACCTTTTATTTCTCTCTGACATAAAAGTCAAGAAGTAGATGCTCCTGGTGTTAATATGGTATTCCTGCCCCACAGTCCTCAAGGATTTGCCTCCTGTTGTGGCTAGATAAAGGTTGAAAATGATAGCTAATCATCTATATTCCAGTCAGCAGGATACATAAGCTAGTTGACCTTTAAGAAAGTTAACCTGAAAGGTGCACACCATCCTCTGCTTTAAATGCTGATCAGAACTGACCTAGTTACAAGGGAGGCTGAAAAAGGTAGTCTTTTTCAAGTGTGAGACTGTAATTACTTAAAAGCTGGTGAGTATAGTCCTATATTAGTGACATCAAATCACTTGAGATCTTCTAATGATTAGTTAGACCCTTAGTTACTACCCTTTTAAAAGTACAACTATGTAAACACTTTAAAAACTTGGCTTAGGTCATAAATATGTTATATGGCTTATTAAATATGTTCTCTTTCGTTAGGCAACATGGCACATGCCTGTAATTTCGACACTCTGGAGGGCTGAGGCAGGAGAGTTGCAAGTTCAAGACCAGCCTGGGCAACATAGCAATACAGCAAGAACCTGCCTTTAAAAACAAACAAAAAAAAGGTGGCGGGTGGGGGAGTGCATGAAATATATCTTGGCATGAAGACCCTGGTTTATTTCCTCCAGTGCTGCCTACCTCTATTTGTGTTGAGGATTTTGACTTGATTACTTTTAAGCATGTACTGATTTTTTTTTCATTGACTCTTGCTATTCATTTAAGTTGCACAGATTCTAACCTGCAGCCTAGAAGCAGCTCACCTGATCTCTGTGTTTTCTTTTAAGTCTCTTCATAAAATTTTCTTCTGATGTACGTAGATATTTGAGACAGAGCCCCTGAAGATTGTTTAGGATTCTTGATCTTTCTAAAATGTTTCCTAAAGTATGGCTTGAACTCACTTCCTTACTTTTTTATTTATGATGAATTTAGTAAGTCCTCTTTATCCACACAAAGATTGGTTGCTCATGCTCCTTGTGTAAAATAACATAGTATTTTTCTAATATGCAGATCATCCAGTATACTTTTTTTTTTTTGGTGCCATACCAGAGATTGAACTCAGGACCTTGTGCGTGCCAGGCAAGCACTTATTCTAAGCTTTATCCCTGGCCCTCCTCCAGTATACTTTAAAAATCATCTCTGGGAAGGTTTCTTGCTTGCTTTGTCTGCCATCAGCTGTTTCTGCTTTGCAGTGTCTTATCTACCATGCCACCCCTGCCTTGGAACCAGCTGTTTATGAAATGAAACCTCTAAAAATTTGTGAGCTAAATAAAGTTTCCTCAAATAAAATCATCTTTGGATTCTGTGTAATACTTAATACAATGTGGCAGCTGTGTAAATAGTTGTTTTGCTGTATTGTTTGGGGAATAATGACAAGAGGGGAATGTGTACATGTTCTGTACACACAAACATTCTGAAATGTATTTGTTCGGAAGCTGGTTGTAGATATGTGGGACTTATCAGTATGAAAAGCCAGATACATTCAGAAACTAGTATGGTGGTTGGCACCAGTGTGACACTGAAAAACTTCAGAACTATAGAAGATTTTGGAATTCAGATGTTCAAATTAGAGATGCTTAGCTAGTAAAATCTATACAAGTATTCTAAAATCCAAAATTTTTGATTTCTAAAACACTTCTGACTTAAAGAATTTTGGGTAAGAATTATTCAAACTTTATTCCCTGGTAATCAGTACAGAATTCATGATATGTGAGAGTAAGTTTAGGTTGACTATTGATGCAGAAAGAAGGAAATCAAGTTCTAGTGTAACACAGTTGAGAATCTAAAAGTAATTTTCAGAACCTTAAGGTTTTTATCAGTAAAGTTAAGATTCAAACTTGCTTTATTATATAATTCTGTAAATGACAGATATAAGCTTTCTTTGTTTTTTGGGGGTTTTTTTGGGTGGGGACAGTGCTGGGATTTAAACTCAGGACCTGATGCTTTCTGGGCAGCCAGTGTTCCACTGAGCTATATTTCTGGCCCATTAATTCTTCTTATCAAGAATGGGAAAAATTTTGAGGTTGTCAGGGTTGACCCACTTAATTAAAAAAGAAAAAAAAACTTGCTCTGGCCCTGTGTGGTAGCATACACCTATAGTTCTCCTGCACAACTGCTTGGAAGGCTGAGGGGGATCATTTGACATTAGATTGAACTGTCTCAAAACCAAAAATTAACAACAGAAAACCCAGAAAAAATGAAATATAATTCTCTAATTTGCTGTTTGGGGGGAAAAATTACATAAAAAATAATAAACCACATCCTCTTGCTGTTTCTCACTGAAAAGGAAGAAATGAAGGTACAGTTTTCATAGTCTTCATTGTCCATAGTTTTTCCTCAAAATACTTTCTCTGTTCTGGCTCCTCTGCCATTTCTTCTTGCTTCTCCTCCTTTTCCTCTTCCTCTTCCTCTTCCTTTTGTCTTTGTCTCTCTCATGGTACTGAGGTTTTAACCTGAGCCTTCACAGGGAGGTACTTTGCCGGTTCTTTTCTTTTGAAACCAGATAGGACTGTTGTCCTACTTAGTAGAAGTTAAAAAGATGTAAGATGGTGCCGTATTTTGCTACACACTTAAATAATAAGAATATCAAAGTACCATATTTCTCTCTTGGTATTTCTCATTTCTCTGTTCTGTTTTGTTTTGTTCTGGTTTTTTGGGGGAACTGGGGATTGAACTCAGGACTTTGCACTTGCCAGGCAGGCACTTGTGCCCCTGAGCTATCTCCCCGGCCCCACAAGCAAGTATTTTCTGTTATGCTTTTAGTAAACTATAAAGTACCCTGAATGTGAAAGGTTGGAAAAACCTGTAGTCATTGTTTTTGCTTTGTATCATTCCTTCTTTCACCCTAATGCCACTTAGTAAAACATTTCTTTTTCTTAGAGCCTCAGAATAGCTTTTAGTAGTCTCTCAAAAGGTCTCCACATGAGATGAGCATAAAAAAATAACCTTTAAAAGTCACAGGGTTAAGTTCATTAGTGGGAAATGGATTTATATTCGAGGTGATTTGACAACAAAACTTACTCTCAGGGCTGGACATACAATTCAGCGCCATAAGCACCTGCCTAACAAGTGCAAGGTTCTGAGTCTTTTTTTCCTCTCTTATAAATGAGAATATGGCCGAGTTATGGCAAATAAGAATGTGCAACACCTGGCACACTGAAAATGTTTTTAAAAAGTAGCTGTTATGTTCATTAATAAAAGTATAATTTTATTAATAAAATTTATAAAAATATAAAACAGAACAATAAACACACATTGACGAGAGACTGGTATTTTCTTCATAGTTTTTCTGTTGGGAAATAGTCCCATCGTTTGCTGAACAGAGAAGAAGGGAGAGGGAAGCCTCAAAGTGATATGATTTTCTTTTTTTACAGAATTCAACACAGTACCTCATACATGCTAGGCAAGCACTATACCACTAAGCTACACCCCTAGCCCCACAGTGGTTGGCTTTGGCACTTATCTTTAATTTGTGTATTTTGTACCCTTTTTTATTTTAAAGAGAAAGAACAATGATACAGAATTTCAAAACACAATAAGAATTTAATAATTTTCATACTATATTCAAAGTAATTGCTCAGATTATAAGATAGTCACAAAAAATTAATGTAAGCATACATTGTTGTTTCATCAACTAACAGAAATTAATTATTTTAGCAATCTTCCTTGAGTATGTATCTGTGTGTATATGCTTTTTTTTCTTTTCCTTCTTTTTTCCATCCCAGTTCAGTTCTTTCCTTTTGAGAAGTTTCTTCCCCTTTCATAAAATCTGTTGTACTTTTTTTCTTCTTTTTGTATTGGCTATCGAACTTGAGGCTTTTCTAAGGAGATCATACTTCTAAGTGAAATATATCAGACTCACAAGTGTAAACATCGTATTGTCCCCCTACGGTAAGAAACCAAAAGAGTAAATAAATCCAATATGTACAGTAGAGAGTTCGGGAGGGAGATAGCTCAGTGGCATAAGCAAATTCCTG
>PVKN010019551.1:0-16314 GCA_004027915.1 Capromys pilorides | reverse complement strand
AGACCTCTGCCTTTAACAAAAACTTAGGATGTATGTTCCATTAAATAATGACAAATTATGTAAAAGCTTCTTATGTTTTAGATAGAGATAATTGGTTAAAAGGGTCATATTATGTCAAAATGAATACTTAAGTGTGTCATAATGTTATCAGGATTGTCATGCTGCAATGTTTTGCATGGTTTTGATTTCTAGGTTTCTATTTATTTTTTTATTTTTATTTCTTTAAATTTTATTTATTTATTTATTTGTTTGCTTGTTGTGTTTGTTTGTTTCTTTATTTATTTATTTTGTGGCTGGCTCAGCCTGCCCCGGTGGTGGCGCTGGCGCAGCATGTGGTGCCGGGGATCGAACCGCAGTCCCTGCAGTTGCCTGAGCCTTCCTACGCAGGCGCTTTAGACCACTGAACCATCTCGCCAGCCCTATAGGTTTCTATTTAAAATAAAGTAACTATTGCCTATTAACATTCTATGGAGATTTAAATATTTAAATATCCAGGGTTGTTAAAAAATGACAATTCCACTTTATGCCTAAGGCGTTTGATATACAGATAGATAGTAATGTTAGTTGCTGCCTGTATTACAGAGTAATGTCATTAAACTTCTCTTCTGGCTGGTTAACAACTGAGGTTTAGATACCAAAAATTAGAGAAATGGATGGGCTAAGAGGATAGCCAGTATTTTGGCCCTAGCCTTCTGAGGTCAATGAGGACTCAGGACATAAGAGAACCTCTACTGCAATGTCCTGTAATTCAGTTGAGTCCCTGATTTTCAGATCAAGGAGATTATGGGGCCTCAGAGGAAAGTGATTAATGATGTATAATGTATCTAAAGAGAGCCACCTGGAGAGGGAAAACTTTCTTAAGATTTCACAGAAAACAACTTAGTTCAGCAATGGCCATGGCTCATTCAGAGGGCTGACACTGACAGAAGTTCTAGAGAACCAGTTTCTCCCACATTCTTCACTTCTGTTTTCTTTCGTTATATTTTTGGTGAGACCGGGGTTTGAACTCACGGCCTTGCACTTGCCAGGCAGGCACTTGTGCCACAGAGCTATCTCCCCAGCCCCTTGCTTTAAATAAGTAAATAAGTAATAGACTTTCCCCAAAACATAATTTAAAAAGAAGTTTTGCAGAAATTCTCAGACATGCACAATGAGAAATATGCAGTACAACAAAGAGAATAGCATGAAAACAAAAAAGAAGAAAGAAAGAAAGAAAAGCACTGCCTCGTTAAAACACATTCCTACCTAGCACCTTGGCCTATGCCTTTAGTCTCAGCTACTTTGGAGGCACATGCAGAGGCATCACCAGCTCAAGGCCAACCTGCAGAATGTTGAGACCCTGTCTTCAAAAACCCAGAATGACTCAGGTATAGTGATGCAAAACGCTTGGGGGTGAGAGGCAAGAGAGAGAGAGAGAGAGAGAAAGAGAGAGAGACAGAGACAGACAGAGACAGAGATAGACAGAGACAGAGAGACAGAGACTGGGTGTGGTGGTGCACATGTGCAATCCCAGTACTCCGGAAGATGCCACAAGCTTGAGACCAGCCTGGGCTCCACAGTGAGTCCAAGGTCAGCCTGAATTGCAGAAAGAAAAACAAAAGAGGAAAAGAAAGGTAGAGAGAGAGAGAGAGAGAGAGAGAGAGAGAGAGAGAGAGAGAGAAAATAAGAGAGAGGCCTGGAGAATGCAGCCTGAGGGAAGCGTGGCCCCAGATCTGGTCTCCAGTAAGGCAACGAGCATGAGCAAGTGAGGCGCATGAGTAAATAAGGAAATGATTGCAGGCATAAGCTTACGAATAGGTGGAAAACAGCAAATAAATGGCTGGGAACACAGTTCAGAGTCCCCTGGGTTGAATATCTCTATTGATGTGCAGCCTGCAGCCCACAGAAGTTAAGTTCTCAGCCAAAACAAATGAGAGTGGTGTAGAAAACAGAAGTAGGACACAAGCTAGGGCTCACTGACTCCAGCCCATACCAACACCTACAATCATCAAGTTTATCGTGCTCTTCAGATTCCAATTTAAAAGCCAGGTGTGGTGGCACTTGTCATCCCAGCACTAGCGAGCTAAGGCAGAAGATTCCCTAGGAGCCTGAGGCCAGCCTTGGCTCCATGGTGAGAGCAAAGACAGCCTGGATTGCAGACAGGCCTGGAACCTCAGGTGATCCTCCTGCTTGGCTACAGGTGTATGGAACACACGAATCCACAACTACTTTTTGATAAAATGAACATGGCTTTAATATTGTTAATGTTATAAAACATCAAACGTTTCCTTCTTTCCTATGCAGAATTTCCTAATGCAAATTAACTAATGCATTAAACTGACCCTTTTGTTACTTGCAAATTGACTAAAGAAAAGCAGTCTTTTAAACATTGCATAAAGTTCTAGAGCAGACATGCTGGAGGGCTGGCTTGTTGTTTGTTTATGCTTGGGTTTCCTGAGACAGGGCCTCTCTCTGCAATCCAGGCTCAAAAGTTGAAATTTTAAGTCAGAATCTGAAAAGTATGATAAACTTGATGATTCTAGGTGTTGGTGTAGGCTGGAGTCATTGAACCTTAGGAGACCCCCCCCCTTTTGTTTTGGCTGATAATTTAACTTCTGTGGGCTTCAGCTGCACATTGATAGACACCCCTAACTCAGCTTTAGCTCTAGCCTTCCTTCCAGAGAACCTTTCTACCATGGCTTCCAGCCACCTCCAGTCTCTGGTCTAGCAGGTGAAGTCATTTCCCTTTTTTGTTTAGTTTGGTTTGGTTTGATTTGGTTTGGTTTGTTTGTTTGTTTTGTGGGACCAGGGCTCAAACTCATGACCTTGTACTTGCCAGATAGGCACTTGTGCCATGGAGCTATCTCCCCAGCCCTGGTTTGTTGTTGAAAGCAGAAGTGAAGAGTGTGGGAGAAACTGGCTCTGCAGAGTGAAGCTGGGGCAAGTAAAAAAAATTAATAAGCAAAGGAGATTTCTTATGCCAGGATATAGAAATACATCTAATGCTTTCTGATGGATGGCCCTGCTGGGCAGATTATCTGTGGGGCCCACTTCTTCTGCCGAAAGCCTGAGCTGGGAGGTAGTCTCTAATAACAGGTGAGCTCAAGGGAGGTCCACAGGTGTTCTCCAGGTAAGGGAACCAGAGGCACCAGATTACTAACTTGTAACTCTAGCAGTCACTGTAGTAAACAGATGGCATGGATAAAGAATCCACCCAAGTGAGAAGAGCCATGAGATCCAGTCCCATACTGCCTCCTGTCGGGCCCAGGGCTGCTTCAGAGGTTTGGGGACCTGTGACTGTCATGCAGCTGGGCACTCTTCCAAGTCCTCCTCAGTAGTCTCAGTTGGCAGAGTGCTGGCCGCCTGGTGGCTGGCAGGAGGAACACCTCCTGATGCCTCTGGCAGTGCAGCCTGTGTGCTGGGAAGTCTGCTTCTGTGAGACTGCAGGAATCTGCACATCCCACCTTGGAGCACTGTGTAGACACAGAAGTGGGTCGAGGCTGGCTCATGCCAGCCTGGAAGAACCAGTGGACCCTGTCAGGAAATGTCAAGGCAGTTGTTACACAACACAACTGTGAGAAATTGAATTATATAAACTTGTTATTGATTTATATTAAAAACAAAAGAAATACAGACTTCAAATTCCTTAATTTCTAATTATTTTACTATCTTGTGCAATGATCTATGTTCTTCAGGCTCTGTCCATTGGCAGTCTCTATCTGAAAGGTGGAAACACTGTCAGTGATGTAAATCACCTGAGAATTAACTACATCATGAGCACTTGCAATCATTATAGATCAGGGTCCAGTTTATTTTGTACACTGTCTACTCAGTGACGGAGAAAATATCACTAATGTAAATGTTATGTTTATACCTGTTAATATTGTAAATAACAAACAAACAAACTCTGAAGAAATATTATTCTAGAATTTGCAACTACTTGTCCCATTAAGCAAAAAGTTTTTATCAGTTGGTGAACAAGTGGAATTCTATCCTCTTACTTTGTTGTTTCACATGTGTCTTACTCATCAGTGTAAATAAAAACATCAAACAACATTTGTATTGAAGCTAAGCTCATGATCAGCTGCAGTCATGGGTTGGCCAGAGAAACAAGCACTGAGCAAAAAAAATCCGTGAAAGCATTCTGTGGGAATTAATTAGCTACATGGGATTTGTAATAAAGGACAGCAAACATTTTTATTTGTATATTATGTGTAATGTCTGGTATAGTAACATAATTTATGACCCACGTAGGTACAAGTCTGAGCCTTTTTTCTTTCCCTCTAGGAGCCAGTTGTTAGACATTTCCCAGCACAATGCTGGTGGTTGTGGCCTCAGCCTTGGGCATGGTTTGGAATAAGGAGGATGATTCAGTTTGGAGCACAGTAAATACTAACTACGTGATTGGAGACAGGGAGTTGAGAGTGCAGGATGTAGGGAGGAGCCAGCGCTCATCCTCCCCTCTGTGCTTCAGCCTCCCCTTTGCTCCCTCTTCTGTAAAAGGAGGAGTTTGGGCCAGATTGGTGTTTGTCAATTTTTGACAAGCCACGTTTGTATGTGTGACACACAATTATAACTATGACTTGGTTCAGATGTATTTGCTTGCATATGTGCATGTGTAAAATAAATTTGCATAAAACAATGCCTTTACTATGATTGGCACTCTCTGGTATTTCCCACTTGCTTTATTCATTTCTGTTTTATTCTAGCCCATTTTGTAAAATGATACCTAGAGCCAACACATTCAGCAAGTGTATGTCATTGTGCTGCAGGTTCCTAGTCTTGTCCAGGGTTGCATGCAGCCAGTGAGGTCCTTTGGAAGGTGCACCTCAGACCTGCTCACCTCCCTTCTCCTGGGACTGGGGCACAGCCTCCTGGCTCTGCTTCCTGACCAATGGTTGCCCCACCCTCAAGCAAAGGTGCGATCCCCTCTTATAGGTCCTCTCCAGCACTCATCACTTCTTCCCAGGCTAAAGTATGTGTTTTCGTGTCTGATCTCTCACTGGCTATTTTCAAAAGCCAGAAGCAAGCCAGGTGCGGTGGCACACACCTGCAATTGCAATATTCTACAGACTGAGGCAGAAGGTCCTGGGTTTGAGGTCAGCCAGGGCTATATAGCTAGCTGGAATGTGAAAAATGAGGGGAGAGATGACTGCACCAGAGAGCAGGTTGGGACAAATTACTGTGATTGGATCACACAGGGGAAAGGCTAGAGCAGAAGCTCAGGCTTCACAAAGATCACTTCTAGAGGCTAGGCATGGGATCCACTGACACTGAGGGCCAGCTACATATGGGGAAAGAGCCCTGGGTTAGGATACCTGTAAACCTGGACCTCTTCCCCAACAGCTATCTGACTGTTATGGTTTGAATCTGGTTTGTTCCCTCCAAAACTCACATTGAATTTTGCCTGTGTGGTTTGAGGATCTTCCAGGGGTAATTAAGGCATTAAGTGGGGTTAATGAATTTCTATCATGAGTGCCCACTCTCATGGGACTGGGTTAGTGACAGAGCTGGTCACTATAAAGCAAGTCCCTCTCATGTTTTGCCTCTTACACACACACACACACACACACACACACACACACACACACTCACTTGCCCATATGCTTTCTATCATGAGTCAAAGCAGCACAAGGGCCCCTCTGAAGGATAAGAAGATGCCAGTCCCATCCTGGGACATCCTGGCCTCTAGAAATGGAGACTCAAATTAACATTGCAAATTTATAAATCGGTCACTTTCTAGTATTTTGAAAACCAAGACAGCAATTGTGCCAGTTCCTTCCTATCCCGTGAGCTGTAGTTGCCCACTCTACCCAGTGCGGCTGCCAGTAGTAACCTCTAAAGATCCTTCTCCCTGCCTGAGCCAGCCCAGGTGTCATCTCTGAAGCCTTTGCTGGCCTGCTTTGCTGACCATGTTGCTGCCAAAAGACAGACAGACAGACAGACAGACAGACAGACAGACAGACGGCTGTGAGCACTGGTGATTTCTGGATGCATTTCTTTTTTCTCCTCCTGACCATGAGCTCCTTATCCCAGCACTCTGGCTCATAATTATTAGGAAAGTAATATGCACCTGTAATCCCAGAATCCTGGGAGGCTGAGGCAGAAGGATCACAAGGCCAAGCCCGGTGTGGGCAACCTTAGCCAGTTGGTGAGACCCTGTCTCAAAATTTTAAAATGGGCTAGGTTATAGTTCAGTGCCAAGGACCTAGGTTCGGTCCTCCATACCAAAAGGACAGAGGGAGTATGCCATTGGTGGTATAATGGTGAGCACAGCTGCCTTCCAAAAGGACAGTAGGAAAAATATACTGCATAGAGTTTATTGATAAAAGAGGAATAATCCTAAATCTGTAATTCTTGACTTGTCCACAGGTGAAGAATTTCTACTGATGGCCACAGTAGAAACAGCACTTGTATACCACAGAATCCCTCCCTGGGAAGATGTAAAAGGGACCAGGAAGGGCTTTCCTCAGGGACTTGTTCTCTGGCCCCTCAGAGGGTCTCTGTTGGCCCCTTCCCCTCTGCCCATAAAGTACCAGTCTGTCAGGCAGTAACACAGGCTTGGACCACCATGACCCAGTCTGACCTCACCATTTTCATGCTTCTCAGCTGGCTGTGTTAGGCTTGTAACCAGCCCAGGATGGTGATCTGGCCCTCGCTGAGTTCCCTCCTGGGACCCTGTCTCCCTTCCCATGCCCACTGTGCCTCCACATGCCCCCAAGGCTGAAGCTGCTTAGAACTCTCTCTGGGGTCCTGATTGCACTGTGCCTTTTCTGGTCTTCTTGTCTCCCACTCTGCTTCCTCCACTAGATCTCCTCCCTCCACCTTCCTTCCAGGTCAACCCCTTCTGGCTCTCTGAGATCCAGCCTTTTCCAGAAAGCTTTCCTGGACACTTTTGCCCTGACACTTTCATATAGTAACATTTATTTCTACCTCACCTCCCACCCTCAGGCTCCCTCTTGCTCACATAGCAAATGGCTTACACCTCCACAATGCTGTGCCCAGCACAGGCCAGGTGAGACATGTAATAAAGAATGAATGTGGGGCTGGAGAGATAGCTCAGCAGCATAAGCGCTTGCCTGGTAAGTGCAAGGTCCTGAGTTCAATCCCTGGTACAAAAAAAAAAAAAAAAAGAATAAATGAATCAATAAATTACAAATTAAGGGACATGAGGGGTCGGGGAGAGAGCTCCATGACACAAGTACCTGCCTGGCAAGTGCAAGGTGTGAATTCAAACCCCAGTCTTGCAAAAAAAAAAAAAAAATCAAAAACAAGCAAACAAAAAAATAAAATAAAAAATAAAAAAACAAATTAAGGGATATGATCTAGCAAGGCAAGCCAAGAACCACACTCCTCCCCAGGAGGACAGACAATTGAGATTGGGGGAGAATAACTCTACTTTTGTGTTGTTTCTGACTCAAACAATAGCCAGTGCTCCTTTGCACATGAAAACACACTATTGAAAAGGAGTAGGACCAAAGGCAACCTTAAGAGAGACAAATGCTTTCCTTATAGGAGACCAGAGTGTCTTTCAAGAAAAGGAATCCTCAGGTTCACAAGAAGACTTCCCTTTCATTCTTTGTGAGGTGACCATAGTGGCAGTTTTACTCTCCATCAGAAAGGTCCATGGGCTTCTACTAGGCTCTGCCTTTGATCACAGCCCTTGCTCCACATGTCCCAGAATCACCTTGAGATTCAGGTCACAGGTATATGTATCTGCTCATACAGGAAAGTAACCAGGATTTGGGAGAGTAATCAACTGGGTGTGGGGCACAGAGATGAACATGGATGCTGAGTGCTATCAGTCTCTCCCAATTTGATTGAAGTTCCCTGGGGTAGATGGTCTGAGGGCCCTTTGGTGAGGCCTTACAGGAAGACTGGAGAATACATTTGTACTCTTTAAGTGGCCTCAGTCTCCTTTTTAAACAGGAAGCCTAGGTTAAGGTTAGGTTTGAAAATCAGACAAGAGATTCTCTCTCCACAGTAGTGATTCAGATCAACCTTTGGACAGCAGACAGAGAGCTTTTACTGTTATGCAGAGCATATAACATTTCAGCAGGATTCACATGTATGCTGTTTGTATGTGATGGTTAATCTTGATTGTCAACTCAGTTGGCTCAGAAGACAACTAGGAGATTGATAAAACACCTTTCTGGGTGTGTCACAGAGGTGTGGGCTTTGGTCGATGGCCCCCTTCTCTCTGGCTTGCTCTAGCGAGGCTGCTGGCACTCAGCATCTTGGCTGCCAGTGCCATGGCCTCCACCCTGAAGTTGATTATGGACTGAGACCTCTGAAACCATGATCCAAAATTGCCCCTCCTCCTTTAGGCTGTGAGTGTCAGATGTACTTGTCCTAGCAACGAGAAAGCTGGCTGACACACCAGGGGCACTGTGGCAACCAGCCAGTGCCTAAAGCTCAAAATACCACCACACTCACTTCATGCTGTTGCCATGATGAGACCTAGGCCCTACTGTGTCTTCAGTAATTAAACACCACCACTCCCCATCTGCTATTCCAGGAACCTCTCACCTCCAGTGGATGCAAACAGTCCATCTCAATGGCAGAATTCTTGACATCATATGTGGCTGAGGACACAGAAGAGAGCCACCATGAGATTCTCCAGGATGCTAGTTAATTTCTCAATGTCCCAGTGTCATCTGGTCACCCTTGGGGAATGTAGTGGTGGCCTATTATGCAGCTTGTCCATAATAAATCTCTTCCAACATCTCCCTAAGCCTTTTCATTCTTTCCTATGCACACAGCAAAGAGGTTCTGACATCTCAGCACCATTAGATGGAGGCCATTATTGAGCCCTAATCTCACTCCAGCCCCTAAGAAAGCTATGAGGTCAGCCCTGCTACACCAACCAGTGTGCTGAGCCCAGAGACTCTACTTGATAGAGCTGCACCCTGTTCTCCTCATAGGGCCCTTGGAATCCACCCATGCATGTACTCCTCAAGCTGTATGGAGTGCTCTAGGAAATTCTTGTCCTTCCTTTCAGAAGCTCTATCTTTCCAGGGCAGACTTTAGGAGTCCAGTTGCCACAAGAGGCAGGTCTTGAGAGAAAAGGCATTCCATGTAAGGTGCTTTCCCAGGATGACCTTGTCACTGAAGGGAAAGACATGGCAGAGAGATCAGACATGATGGGCATGGGAAGTTCAGAGAGACTCAAGAGTTCAGGGTGCTCAGTTTCATCAGAGCCCACCTAGGAATCTCACCTACATCTCAGGTTCTCACTTCCTCCTAACTGATCTCTCATTCTCACACAGGACTGTGGCAAGGTTGTCAATTCAAATTATACTGTAGACCTGCAACTCATACAGTTAAGTTTTACCTATCATTTTCAGCAGTCTTGACCCTGCAGCCATAAGAAATGGATTTCATATATTGTTTTATAGTTTACATGAAATTTATGAATGTAAATTATGCATACCTTAATCATGTCAATTATAAAATTCATATTATTCCTGGAGCTAAGTAAGCTTCTGGTTGAGATTCATTTATTTTTTATTCATTTTGAGAAAAAAAGATAAAATAGCAATGAAACAGTTTCAAGACAGTTTCAAAACAGATTAGTAGGACAGTTATAATTAATATATTGCATATTGTTGTCTTCATAGTAGTTATTCAGAGGACAAGACGCAGACATTCTATCTTGTCTAAATGATATTAGCACAAACTTTTCTTCACAGTAAACTAAGAGGAAGTAGCTGTGTGTATTCTTTTTTTTCACAACAAATGCTCCTTTATTTATACTTTTGCAACGTTAGTAACACGTGACACCAGTTTTCTTAGAGACTAATAGCTGACCTTCACCAGACAGGATATTTATCTTAGGACTGAGGTAGCTTGTTTGCTTTAGGCACTGAGGCCTCTGCTGTGACATCCTGCAACTTAGTGGTGTCCCAAATTTTTTGATCAAGGAGATTATGGGCCACAGAGGAAAGTGATTGATGATGTATAGTGTGCCTAAGGAGAGTCACCTAGAGAGAAAATATTCTCTTAGGCTTTCACACAGAGCAAATTGGTCAAGCAAGGGCCATGACTCATTCAGATAGCTGACACTGACAAAAGATCTGCAACTTGATGTACATGGTTCCAGGATAAATCTTGAGTGGATTTGACTGACCTTATCAGATAGCAAAAGTTACATTTTTAGTTATATAGGTCTTGCTTTAACTAGGTCTTAACCATCCAGCAGAAAAGTGTAACCATGAGATAAAAAGTAATGCCATATTAATATGTGGAGCTGTAAAAGGCTCAAGGCAACCACTTCTGACAATTTGCAGTTGTGCTGATAACTCATTACTATTATGGACTATTGGACTATATTGGGTTATTTTGCTGAATTCAAGTAGCTACAATCTTTGGAATGGCTTCAAGTATAAAAAGATTCTTTAAAGACTTCTCCAAATACAAATTATCTAACTGCAATGGAACACTTATCTCTGACAAAATAAAACAGAAACAGGGGATATGCTGGGAGGCAGCAAAGCTGGGAAACTGATCAAATGTGTGTAGGCGAGATTCATCTTTGAGGGCTGATTCCTAGGACCACTCCTAGTACTAACTGATATGTCTCTTAAAGGATTTGAACATAGAAGCATATAGGAAGGTGAGGTTGGAGCTGCAATTCACCTCTTCAGAGAATGCTGTTCAGCTGATGGGAACATCTGAGCTTGAAGCAGGAGTCCTAGGGGCCTGAAATCCATGGGCACTATGTGAGCCCAAAATCTCTTTAGCTCAGGTCCCCAAGTCCTGCCCTATAATTACATTTGAGTTAGCCAAAGTCTGAGACTTCTAGGATTTCCTTTTGGTGGCTCCTCCTTCTTTGTCCTGTATCTCCAAATCCCAGCTTCCCCAGACCTGAACTCTGACATATCTGCCTCCTCTGTCCAGCTGGACCTGGAAGTCCAGCTTGGTCCATGTCCCTGTACCAAAGCTGGCACACACAGCCCGAAGAAAGATGTGGGGCTCACATTCTCTCTTCTTGAAGACCACAGCCCTCTGTCAGAATACTGTCCAGTGCATACCCATAGCTATTTCAGTTTTATAGTTGTTCACACTGTGGAAGAAATCCTCTATCATCCTTTGCTCAGCACCTGAATTTCCATCTTTGCAGTGCTGTGTATTCCCTCATATACTGAAGCAAAATTTGTCTCCACCAACCTCTGCCCATTCTTCACAGGACCTTGTCCTTGAAACTCATTTTTCTTCCTGCTCTGTAGACAGGGATCTTATGTCCTCTCTGCCTGGAGCAGGGCTGTGTATGAGTAAACTGAGAAGCAAATGCCTGGCTCATTTATGGAGAGGGCTCTTCTCACTTGAGCTCCTGTCTTCCTCTGCTTGGGGTCCCACAAGGACAGGAACACCTGCCACTTATGTCTGTGCTCAGAGGAGGGATGAATGAACATTCACCTCCACTTCAGTAGCCATCATGTGTACATGGTGTCCATCTTTTCTTGGTATTTTTTAGGGAAGGGTCTACAGTGACCTGGCTGTTTACAGCCTCCCAAGAGCTGGGATTACAGGGACACACCACCATGCCCAGTCTCAATTGCCATCTCA
Source organism: Capromys pilorides (assembly GCA_004027915.1). Classification (NCBI taxonomy): domain Eukaryota; kingdom Metazoa; phylum Chordata; class Mammalia; order Rodentia; family Capromyidae; genus Capromys; species Capromys pilorides. Next base: position 4,767 of record PVKN010019551.1, on the reverse strand, counting down.
GCATGTCCCAGGGGCAAGCCTGGGATGGGGTCCATTGTAAGTGGGACACTAAACAACGTTCCCTGCATTGTGTTGGTGTTGGGCCTGAGCAGAGAAGGCAGGAGGTCACACCCATCCTTGTTGCTAAATCACTTCTCTGAGTGAAAGGGGCCTTGCTGGGAGATTTCATTCCCCTGATTCCCACCATGCTATCCTCTCCCAAACCTACCCCAAGTGGTCCACACTGTTAGCTGGCACCACTCCCATGGTTGTCTTTGCCACTCTGGAGTGTTCACAAGTCACCAGGGCATTTATTTGTCTTGCGAGGTAAGGATGGTGCTAACCCCAGTCATCACATGGAGGAAAGTATTTATCTCCAAGAACTTTTGTGTGTGTAGGAGGTATACACACATGCCCACTTGGGGAGGCAGAGATAGAAACAGGTGTGGATAGTGAATATTTTCCCTTTAAATGTGTGTGTGTGTGTGTGTGTGTGTGTGTGTGTGTGTCTTTATATGTAGGCCAGAAGATTACCAGAAGCCTTATGTACCACTCTCTCTCTCAAAACTTGCACCAGAAGAGGGACATGTGCAGATCTCTGGCCCATGCCATCTGCTGCCTTGGCCACAGCCTAGGTCAGCCACTGGGATCTCAGAACCTGCCTCATGGGGGAACTGAGTTGTAGATTAACTTGGCTAAGAGCAGACCACTCAGTTCTGTCGCACATGCAAATACTCCTGAAGATCGATTCTGACATTCGTTGTCCCTAAGGCTCAACAGCCCTGTGAAGGGCCATGAAATTCTCAACAGCCTCTGCCAAACATTGGTGATGTTACTACCCTTGCTGTCCAGCAGGGAGTGCTGCTTGTACATTCATTTAGTTTTTTAAGGTATCTGATGTTATTTGATTATTGCAGGAGCAGTGCTAGAGTTTTAGCCTAGAAAGATGGCAGGGGATAGCAGGGGGTTAGACATACTTGTTCTAAGAGGCTCATGGCTTCTCTGCTATAGATCACACACTCTCGTGAGGGCATTGGGGTCCTGGAGGAGTTAGCTGGGGATCACGTCACTATAGCTGTCTAGGTGCAAGACGGCCCTGCTGACCACCAGGTCACGGTCTCAATTTTGGTGAGCTTTTCAGGTTATCTGATGTTACCGACTGACTTTATGAACCTCCTTTGTCTTTCTGTGACATGTGAGAGTTCTCAAAGCTCTTCCTGTTCATCTCACAGGCCTTCCATGTCTGGCAGGCCGTGTGGCCCGAGAGCACAGGGATCTGCTGCAGGGCCCTCACAAGACACTCCTGTCGCACTGTTCAGAGCCTGTCAGTGGATTATGTCGCATGGTGAGGGAGATTAGGGTTGCCGAAGAGCTGACTTTATGGGACAGAAAGGAACCCGGTTTACACAGGTGGGCTCAACTTAAGGGCGAGTGTGAATGAGAAAGAGGGAGGCAGAAAAGCCAGGTAGGACAATGTGAAAAGGCCTCACCCCACCAGTGCCAGCCCTGGAACTAGAGGAAGGGGCCACGAGTCAAGAAACATTGGTGTATTGGTCAGTGTTCTGTTTCCAGACAAAGTACCCGACACCCCAGCTTACGGGAGAGGGTTATTTTGGCTCATAGTTTCCTGGGTCTTCATCTGTAATCAGCTGGCTCCAGTGCAGAGACACAGTACAAGGTGGCACAGAAGGACATGGTGGCCAGGGAGCAGAGCACCACTGGGAATGAGCACCAGCGCGGCAGGGGTCAGGCACCACATATAGCCCTATGGTTGTGTCCCATTCATGACCTTGGTGCCCTCACTAGCCAGTCACCTCTCCTAATCGAGTTAAATTGACAATCTTTTTTGGGGGAGATACTGGGATTGAATCCAATAACTTCATACTGAGCTATCTCCCTAGCCCTTTAAAATTAATTAATTATTTATTATTAATAATTTTGAGTCAGGGTCTCATTACACTGCTCAGGCAGGACTCAAACTTGGAATCCTCCTGTCTTAGCCTCCCAGAGTGCTGGCATTACAGGCGTGAGCTACCATATCTGGCTGACAATATTAACTAGCACAGCTGTCTACTAGAAATTGGACTGGGCCAGGCGATAGGTTGTACTATAAAGCCACAGGAATGCTCCTGCATCCTGATTTTAATCTCCTGAGGTCCATTTAGCCTTTTAACCTCCAGAACTATAGATGACACATTTGTGTTTTAAGCCACTAAGTTTGAAAGTGTTTCTTGCAGTATCTATAAGATAGTAATCCACCTAACACCACATAGCTGATGCAGAGGGATGAGGCACAGTCAAGATCCCCTCCAGGGCTGCTATGCCATTCATAGCAGTTTTGCTTTAGAAAGAAGTGCCAAGTGTTTGGAAGAGTAGCAGAATAGGGACACTTTCCAGGTGTATCTTCCTCAGTTTCTCCATAGCTCTGGGAGATGTAGTGATGATTCTGTACCCAGCTAAAGGATTTGGAACGCAATTGGGCCCGTGACCTTTTCAAATCAAGCACATACACTCATTTTTACAAGCAAACAAGAGAAGTAGAAAATACTACTACTTGTGGTATTTAAAAGGACTACACCCACAGGGAACACTTTATGGGTCTTCTTTAGCCAATAGAGTTTTGTGTTATAATTTGCAGCATTTTCCTGACCTAAACTGTCCTCTTCAATAAAAAGACCAGGAAGCTAGAGTGAAAGGAAGAAACGCATAGAAATTGTTAAAGAGAAAGCCACAATAAGGAACTTGCCCTTCAAGAGGGACCCTAAGAAGGACAGGTTCCACTGTGTGCTGCTTGGCAGTCGAGGCAAAAAAACAAACAGGAGTTGGTCTGATTCAAAAAGAAGCAAGTAGTCAAATATACCATTAAAAGCTAAATAAGCAGATCTTGTTTTGTGCTGCATGTAGCTGACTGTGCCTGCTGTGTGCCTGGATCAGTCCCCTGAGGAAGGAAGATGAGGGCAGTGCCAGTGCCACGCGGCCAGTGTGCTTGGGGAAGCAGTACGGTGTGGCACAGTGCTGGCCCTAGATCTGAGCAGATACAAAAGCCCCTGCTCCCCAGCTCTTGCTGACCGCCTGTGACGGATGAAGATGCATTCTGAGCCATTGTGTTATTCCTGTCTGTGTCCCAAGAGTTTTGAGGTGGCCAACTAGATATGTGATAACACAGAAGAGAAATATACAAGTGGGGACATGAGAGGGAAAGAGGGAGAGCTGGGTGGCGTGAAGGTGAGCAGTGGAATCTCTGCTGTGCTCTACAGGTTTCTCTGACCTCCTAGCTTGCATGGTCAAGATCAGGAACATGGGCATCTGCAGGATGAAAAAGCCGTTTACTGTTTTTTCTGTTTCTGAGGCTGGAAGAATACTTCGGCCAGGCCCACAAGATGGCAGATGGCGTTATTATGACAGCATCCACGTGGAAATTTGCTGCAGACAGGACCACTGTGCTTCATGTGTCTTCTCCCAGGATGGCTCTTACACTACCTTGGTGTTCACTGCCCTGTGTGCTGCTTAGTGACACATTTCAGCACTGAGGGGGCAGAATTCAGAGATCCAAATAGCCCTTAGTTGTGTGGGACACTGGTGATGCATCTGTGCCCTGTCTACAGGTGACTGTTAACTTGGGAAGTGAATCGCTTTCTCAGCCAGCTTTTTCAGGCAGAGATGCAAGTCATGGGCCACACTGGGATGGATGGATCGTGGCAATGAGTGCTCCTTTCACTGGAGCCAAAGGGCTGGGATAAAGGAGCCTCATACATGGGTGGGAGAAGCAGGCTTGGCTAAGTACTATCATGAAGGCTGACCTATAGGTTTTTAAGAGAGCAGAAAAAAGTAGAAACAGGAATTTCTTAAAAGAAGAAGGATTTTGCTATAGTTCCAATGAAATATAACCTTGTGGCTAGTATTGTTACACACCCATTGTGTGTAAGACCTCTCTTTTGGTCTGTAGGGAATATATAGAAAAACAAAAAGTGAGCATCATTAGAATACAAGGGAGCTGGCAAGATGGTTCAGTGGTCTAAAGTGCCTGCTTAGGCAAGCTTAGGCAACCTCAGGGATTGCAGTCGATCCAGGGCACCACGTGCTGCTCCAGCCCCACCCCCAGGGCAGGCTGAACTGGCCATAAAAAAAAAAAAGAATACAAGGACTGCAACATTAGGGGAATAAGAGAGATGTGTTGGTTTGAGGCAGAAGCTCATAGAACTGGGGAAAAAGAGGGCAGATATCACTGGGGAAGTGCCATTGGGACTGAAAAGCAAATGTCTGCAGCTACTTGGAGGCCACAGAAATGGGGAAAATGTAAATGCATAAAACTATAAGATAGAATTCAGAAGTTAGGAAATCAGGCTATCAAGTTGTCTTTCTGATACTTGACTTCTTTTATATACATACATAATGTTATATGTATTATGTTATATAATGTATTTTACCTACATGATTATATATTCAAGTGTTGAGTTCTCTGTGAAGCATGCAGAGGCACCATGCTTCAGAAGAACTCTCTAGGGAACTGGTTTACCAGATGATTCATTTCACAGTGCTTACCACCCAGGCACTGGATGATATAGACTGCTGTGGCCGTGATTCAAGGGGGCCCAGAGACTATTAATGCTGGTAGCAGTTTGGCATCATTTCTGTGGTGCCGGTTTTACAGGCATGCAGAATACAATAGTTGTGGGGTCATGGAGACCTCCACTCAGATTTCAGAAGAAGGCATATGACATCCCGCAGTATGCCCTAAAGGCAACACGTGGTAAAGCTGTAAGAGTAAAGCAAAAAGTGCAGTGGAGA
>PVKN010019550.1:0-16297 GCA_004027915.1 Capromys pilorides | reverse complement strand
TCTCTCTCTCTCTCTCTCTCTCTCTTCTTTCTCTCCTCTGTACCTCTCTCACACCTCTCTCTCAACTGTCTCACACACTCTCACATCTCTCAACTCTCTCTCTCTCTCTCTCTCTCTCTCTCTCTCTTTTGAGATTGACCTTTATTCCAAATTTCATTCTTTCTGCCAAATATCCTTAAGCTCCCAATGTCTATACCATGAAGAGCCAGCCTGCTGCTTGTGTTACCATGAAGAAAGATCCATGCCTTTCTTTGATATTTATGGACCAAAACTACTAAGCAATAACTTTCCTTCTGAGCTGCATTTTGTAGTGTGGCTAGGTGGTCTCTATGTGAAGCCTGAGTTACTCACTCTTATTTCAACTAAAACAAGCCTAATTCACTGAGTAAAATCTCTAGGCTGCACATTTATGGTGTGGTCCAGGTGAAGATTTCTGAAGGCTTGACAAACATCTTCTGTCCCTCTGCATTTACTACATTCCAAGAAGACCAGTGGAAAACCATACTTGAGGCTATTACCTCGGGAACTTTTATGTGTCGTGAATGACTCCACCATGGTGCTCAGTGTTGGTCCCCGTGAAGCAATATGAAATTGCTGGGGTTAATCATAGCTGTGACTTTCAAAAGGTATTCTTTGCCAGGCGTGAATAGCTTTTAATCTGCCTCTTCAGGTTTCTCTTCATATTTTGTTAGTAACTTATTGAACATCTGCCTGATATATGAAGAATAACCAAACAATATAGTGAGTGTTTAAATCTGTGAAAAGCCACATCGCCATTAATCATTCCCAAAATCCTCTCCCTCAGTTCAAGCCCATGTACCCCACCACTGTTGCTACTTTCTGAAGCAGTTTTGGAAGTTCTCCTTCCTGAATGTCTTTAATGAATATTTTCAAAAATACTGTTAGCACTGCTGTTCCAAGCCATCCAAAGGAAAGGCAGGCTCATAAAAGAACACTACCACGCATCCTCAACCCTCCTATCCACCAGACCTGGCACTGTGTGACTTCTGGTTCTTTGCCCAAGTGAAAAAGACCATGGAATATAAACATTTGATTAGATTCAGGACACTCAGGCAGCCATGGCAGCACAACTAAGGACACTCACAGAAATGGACTTCGAGAACCATTCCAGAGAGTGGAGAACATGAGACAAGTGTGTTTGAAGCAAAGAGGAATATTTTCAGCGAGAATTTGTATCTTTTACCAAAACTTTAAACAACGGTGAAGTATTCACCATATTTTTGGATTATACCTCACACTACTATGGTGAGAACACAGGCAGTGGGCAGCAAGAGGGTTCTGATGTGCTCGTTGATGAGAGGCACACGGGAGGGTGCTGTGAGCAGCTCCTCCACGCTGTCTGGCAGAAATAAACATCGTCAATGCAAAATTCCATAAATAGTGTTGGCTTGGTCTTTGGGGGACCAATTATGGGCTGCAGTGCTCTAAACAGGAGTGAGTCCTGAATCCAGGACGTAATATGAATGTCAAATGGATATACTGACCATGACAACTTAATGAGAATATTTTCTCCACCATGTGTACAAGGCTAAGCAGTACAAATTGTGTTTCCAAGCTCCTTTTTTCTCCTTTTAAAAGAAGTGGTAGAAGCCGTTAGCCACACAGCCCGGGAGATCAGCTTGGATTTTCTACCCTGAGCTCCAATACTATTTATCTAGGAGGCCTAATTTGACAAAGGCAGTGGCTCACGCATCAGGGGCTGGGTCCTGGCACTTGCTCTTCCTTAAGGCTTAGCTTCTCACCAATGGCTGTGCCCACAGCCGTTGGGCCCTGGCTGGAGCTGTGTACTGTTACTGGAGCTCAATTGCTTGGGGTTTGGGTTATTCCTGCCAATCACCAGCTCCCCAGGAAACCAGCCTAGCATGGGACAGTCCCTAACTAGTGCCATCTGGGTGGAAAATGCACAAGAAAATACCGACTGTCTTGATGGGATGCACACCCTTTTGGGTACAAAGACTTTATTTCACTGTTGCACACCTGAAACTAGATCTTCCATTAGACACAAATATGGATGTCCTTTTATGCAGTTCCAGTGCATTTCCCCTTTCGGCTCCCCGATATGAGTCATCTTTCTGTGGTAAATATTTTCAAGTTCCACCACTATTTAATTTGCCCAGGGCCCATGGACCTAAAAACATCTAAGATCCATGGGTTCTGACTAAGTTCAGTAATAGTGCTATGTACGGGAAACGGGTTATGGGCCTAGGAAGTGGGGGGTCAACTCTTATAACAAACAACTCCAAATCTCAGGGATGTGGACAAAGCCCACTCACTCCAGTGTGGGCTGAGTTGCGGGGCGATCGAGGGGCTGAGATCCACGTAGTCACTCAGGGCCCAAGCTTTCCATGCTGCGGCCTTGTGGTTATTTCTATCAGCAGTTTAGACAAGGGAGGCTTAAGAGTGGTTATTTTGGTGCCTAATTCATTATCCAGACCTGATTGCTAAGCAAGGGGGAACACACCTCTGACTGGTTGCTAGAAACTCTCATGGTGATGAAGTGACTCAACACCACGACCCCAACACAGAACTAAAAGGATTTTTAAGCCCATTACACATGCGTCCTTCTCTTTTTTTGGCAGCACATTTTCTGTTTATATTTACATGTAAAATCAATATGAGTATAAGATTGCTCTGTAGCTAATACATAAAAATGATTCTATTGTCTCTTAACCAGTAGAACCTCGCATCATTCTCCTAATGAGGGTAGGAAGCTCACACCCAGCTATCCATATTTCCTGGCCAGACTCTGTGACCAGTGGTGGGCACAGGATAGGTGCCTGAAGGGAAGTTCAAGTTCAGATGGAAGCAGCAAAGGAGACTGAACCTGCCTAGTCATGAGCAGCTCCCAATAACAGAAGGAATGGAGCTTACCCGCCATGCTTCCCAAAATAAAAACGCATAAATATCGTATGAGGATGTGATTCCATAGAAATCACAAAGCACTCTTTGATTGGATGTATGTGCTGGACTCAGGGTTTTACTGTTTAATAAGATAGGGAATGAATACCAATTGAACGTATTTAGCTCATGTATTTCCAGCTGAGCAAAATGAATATATCTTGTTTATCATTTGGAAAATCAGACTTAAGCATTGAGAATTATAGTTTCAAACTAAATTTTCTCTCAGCAGCAGGTTCTTTATAATGTGTTTGGAAGCAAGGAAGTTCCACTCTGCATCACTTGAGCACCGGCGGCCTCGTTACAATAGTCGGAGTCGAGGACTTCCTGTCCGTATCCATGAGAGCCCATTTGGCTTCCCATAGTGAATCCGAGACAACGAGAGGAGAGCGCTTCAGAACCACTCAACGCTGCGCACGGGCTTGGGCCCTTCCTGCCAAAGAGAACACACGTTCCGCTGTCCTGAAAAGCTGTGCCAGCCTTGAGCCCATTATCTGTTCCCAGACCACTATTGATGACGCGCTGTCTGTGACCACCAACAGCACACGTGTTTGTCTAGAGAAGGAAACTTTTATCCCCACAACCGTGTGCAACCACGGAGAGACAGACATTAGCAGCACTTATCTCAGGGACTTAAGAGGAAGTGTTTGGATTGTTTTGAGTTGAGAGGGCACAGGGATCATTTCACTCAATTGGTACAGAATGTGTTTGCCTTCCAGCCCTTCACATAACTGGAATTTGGAATGGATCAAGAGCAGAGGGAGGACTTTAGGGTGCTCATGCGTCTATCAGTGCTTTGCAGAAACCACGAATGCAAAGCTTTTACTTGTCTTCACCTAAATATTCATTTGTTTTCTGTTCTCATACATCTAAAATTATTTTGAAATATTTTAATTAAAAAACTGACCAAGTTGTACATATTTGTAGATATGTTTAAAAATGTTTTTATTTTTAAAGAGAATACAAAAAATAGTTTTAAAAAAGAAAGAAAGAAAAAGAAACAAGAAAAGGGCTGGCAAGATAGTTCAATGGACTAAGTGCCTGCTAAGGCAAGTGCAGGGACTGGGATTCCATCCTGGGTGACATGTGCCACATAGGCCCTGCCCCAGGCATGCTCACCTGGCCACTGAGACTTGGCATGGAGACACACTCCTATAATCCCAGCACTAGGGAGGCTGAAAACAAGCAAATCACTATGAGCTCGAGCTGCATAGTGAGACCCTGTACCAAATACATAAAAAGTAAGCAAACAAAGAAATGAAAAACAATAGAAGTTATACAGAATTTCACTAAATAAAATGATAGGAATTCAACAATGGTTGTTACATTGCATATTGTTGTCTTCAAATTGGTTGTTCACATTACCCAATACAAGCCTGTAAGATTGATAAAAAAAAATTATTATTTTTTATATATTTCGTACAGGGTCTATAGGGTCTCACTATGTAGATCAGACTCATAGTTTTCAGTCTCCTAAGTGCTGGGATTACAGGTGCTCACCACCAGGACTGGTGTCATTTGCCCTCTCACACATCCTAGGGCCGGCACCACAGGTGGTGCCAGGAATTAAACCCTGGCCTCTGCACTTTGCCTAACCAGGTGCTTTAGTCCGCTGAGCTATCTGGCCAACTCTTTTGGTTAAAAACAAATTAGAAAAAATTAAAAAGGAGGAAAAAATTGAGCATCAACTGCTCCTTTCAATAGACCAGCAGAAATCAGAAGTATAATTATCGAAGGTATATTATGCATACTAAATACAAGTGCCAAATAAATATATAAAAACTGTTCAACAGCATTTGTCATTTGAGAAATACAAATTAAAACAATACAGATTCCATTTCACCCCAGAAAGAATTGCTCTCATTAAAAAGTCAACCAATGACAAACGTTGGTCTGGTGGGGCTATGGGGAAAAAGGAACACTTCTTTACTGTTGGTGGGAGTGTAGACTAGTACAACCACTATGGAACTCAGCATAGAGATTTCTCAAAAACTAGAATTCGAAGTACAATTCATCTCAGCTATTTACTTCCTGGGTACTTTTCAAGAAGAACTGAAAACATCATACTACAATGATATATGTGACCCACATGTACAGCAGCACAATGTATCGCTCGTAGCTGAATCTTGGAAACAACTCAAATGCCTATCACCTGAGGAGTGGATAATAAAGTTGTGGTATTTTTATACAATGGAATATTACTCAGATATAAAGAATGATAAGCTTGAGAATTTTATAGGTGAGTGGAATGCAACCAGAGACCATACTCATAAGTGAAATAAATCAGACTCGTGTGTGTGAACATCGTATTGTCTCCCTGGTGTAAGAACCTGAAAGAGTAGATAGGACCTGAAAGGTACAATGGATACTTTGAAAAGGAAAGAAATTGTTCCAAGAGAAGGAGCAAGTAGGATGAAGGGAAGACAAAAGAATGGAGGGCATTTCTGATAGAGTACCAGAAACCTCCTGATTGTGCTCTTTGTGGCAGCAGCACATTTGGTAGCAAGGTTTATGTTTTATGAAGCACTTTCTTGGGAGCTGGTGCCACAGTCGGCTCCTTTTATGAGGGATCTCATTTACAGTTTACAATTTTACAAGGTGCATGCCATGCTTCTCTCTCCTCTGTCTTTATCTATTCTCACGCTTAGCATTATCTGCATGCTTACTCACGAAGTGTTTACTGGTCATACATCAAACCTTATGAAAGGGACAGGTGACACCCAATGTGCACAAAGAGTGACCTCAGCCTAGTAGTCTTGTCGCTTGTGTTTTGGGATAAAAGTCCTGGCTCTGAGGAGTCCAACAGACCAGCCTCAGACATGTGTCCAAAGCGCCAGTCAAGAAGTGGAGCTGTGCTCAGGGGTGGAAAAGGGGCATCGCACAGCAGAGCCATGCCAGCAAGCACAGGGTGGCCCACAATCCAGCTTCAAGGGTCTGATTGCAATTTTGAGGTTTTTCAGAAAAGTGGCCACCAAGGCAAGGACTGGGGCTGTGCCCACCTACGCAAGCCCACTGCACTACTAATCTTGGGCAAGTCTGGCTTGGTGCTGTGAGTTCCAGGGGGAGATGAAGGTTCCTGCTTAGGGCACAGCCTCAGCTCCATCCATAGGGTAACTGCTCCCACTTGGGGGAGCATCTCATCACGGGGTGCTCTGTGAGGCTCTGCTTTTACTGGAACCCAGGGTGGCTACAGGCTCAAGACATTGACACAAGACTTCTGTGCATTACTGTAGGGGACTAAACCTGGATATTGTAAAGGCTGATAATTAGAGGCCGCGCACATCTGGAAATTAGTTTAGTAATTCTCACCTTAGTATCCTCAGTCATGAAAGGAAATGACATAGTCCAGGTAAATTCAGGGCCCAGAAACCACACAACATGGGCCATACCTATGTGCAGAGCCGAGTAGGATTCCTTGTGCAGTTTTAAGATAATCAGGGACACATAACTGAAAACAGAGATGCCAAGCTTTATTCTGTGTTTACCCACCGGGCATCTGAAGACTGTGTCTCTATTTGCCTGTTACAATCTTATTTTACTACATCAAGGTATTCAGCTTGGGTTGTGCACCATCGAGACCTTTCCCCTCCTCCAGCTTTCCCAGGATCTTGTACAAATTCTTCCCTCCTCTGGAGCAGACTTTGTCAGACCTGTGAAGCCGAGATCCTAAACATCAGTTCCTTGAAGAGCTGCTCCTGCCCTCACCAATCTAAGCTCCTCAAGTCAGCCTCTGGCAGAGTCTCCTGCAATCTTTCGTGCTATGTAGCACAATTTCTTTCTTCCTTTTTCAAATTTATTTTTTACAATGATTAACACATCGTATATTGTTGTCTTTGTCACAGTTCTTCAGAATACAAGATGTAGACATGGGTTCCTGTCTAAACATAATTAGTACAGATTTTTCTTTACATTGCACAAAGAGAAATTAGCTGTACATATACTCCAATAGTCCATAATAGTGGTGGATTATTAACCCATTCATCCATCGGAAGCTGTTGACTTGAGCTTTTTACAACGTAGCATACTAATATGGCTTTCCTTTTTATACTTTATGGTTAGAATTTTCTGCTGGATGGTTAAGACCAAGATAAAGCAATATCTATATTACAAAAAAATGTAACTTTTGTATCTGACAAGGTCAGTCAGGTGTTCTCAGTATTTTCCCTGAAACCATGTACTGCTGTTTGCAGAACTTCTGTCAGTGTCAGTCATCTGGATAAATCACAGCCATTGCTTGACCAATTTGTTCTCTGTGAAAGCCTGAGAGAATGTTTTCTTTCTTGGTGACTTGCTTTAGGCACCCTGTACATCATTGATCACTTTCCTCTGTGGCTCCATAATCTCCTTGAACAGGAAACTTGGGACTCCACTAAGTTAAAGGCCATTAAGTACAAGTTCTTTTATGTCCTGTGTCCTTACTCACCTTGAAGACAGCAAATCATTAAGAAGATTATACACCATGACCAGGTAGGATTCATCCCAGGGATGCAAGGATGGTTCAACATACATAAATCTATAAATGTAATACACTATATCTAATGAGCCAAGTCCAAAAACCACCTGATCATCTCAATTGATGCAGAAAAGGCTTTTGACAAAGTCCAACATTCATTCATGTTCAAAGCCCTATAGCAAATTGGAATAGATGGCCTCTACCTCAATCTGATAAAAGCCATGTATGATAATCCAATGGCTAAGATAACTCTAAATGAGAAAAAACTGAAGTCTTTTACTCTCAGATCTGGTACAAGACAAGGATGTCCTCTATCACCACTCCTATTCAATATAGTTCTGGAATCATTAGCTAGAGCCATTAGACAAGAGAGAGAAATAAAAGGAATGACAGGAAAAGAAGTAGCATGACTTCTAAACCACCTACTTAGGGGTACACTTTCATGGCCTTGAGGGCACGAGCCATGCCAACCAGGTGAAAAACTAGATGGGTGCATTCTGTTTGTTCTAAGTGCAAATAAAAGCCATGTATTTTGTCTTCCTAGCAGAGCAGTGAAATGTTCCGACTTACACCGTAAGATGACCTTTTGGGCCCCCACAACGCTGATCATTTACTTTCCCGGATGAAACTGTGGCTTGAAGGTAAGAACGTTGTGGCTATCCTACTAAGGAGTTTTGAAACTGTCTCACTGTTATTTCTTTCTTATTAAAATTAACAAAATAAAATTTTAAAAAGAAACTGTGGCTTGACATGGAGGGGCCCCACTTGGCCGAGGAAACAGCTCAGCAAAGGAGACTTCTAAGGTGCGTGGTGCAACTCCTCCTCACGACACTTATTCTGGGTTGGTTCCATTAAAGTTTGAGCTTGCCTGGACCATGAGGGGTATCCTAAGGACTATAATTCAGAAGAGGGGACCCTAAGGTGACCATAGAATAGAATGCTCAAGTCTGAGGGTGAATTTTATCATGCAGCACTGTGCAGACTCTGGGTGGCAAGGATGTGTTCAGTGGCTGTGCGTGCGTGCGTGTGTGGTGTGTGTGTGTGTGAGAGAGAGAGAGAGAGAGACAGAGACAGAGACAGAGACAGAGAGAGACTGTGTGTGGTACAGAGGCTCTGTGTACGTGAAAGCTCTGTACTTCCTTCTCAATTTGGCTATAAATCTAAAGCTGCTATAGAAATAATAGTCTTTTTAACAATCCCTGCTGTGACACTCTGTACCTTTGTGCATGCTTCTACCTAGCTGATTGTAGCCAGAATTTTGGTCACTTTTAGATTTGTTTTAATAGTAGGGGACCTATGACCACAAAGTGCTGGCTGTAACACACCTGTCTGTTTACCAGTGGTGCATACACATAGTTACACAGAACAGGTATTCCTCAATATACCTGAGGGATGTGCAGTTACATTATCCCACTGCCCTTAGTTAAGGGCAAAATAAAGCCATGCACACTGAGCTGATTCTCTGTGTGAGACTGGACCAAGGACTGGTTAAACTGAGCTTCCCAGGAAAAATCAAGATTGGAGTAACAGATGTCAGAAATCCTAGATGTGTTCTACACAAAGTGTTAACTACCAACAGGAGCAAGCCAGGAAACGAGCATTAAATGCAATACATCTAGGGCTGACATAATTAAGGCAGGATAAAAAATATCAAAGCCAAAAAGTACTTTGATGTTGCATGAAACTCAGGCTCAAGCAGATATAATATTGATGGATTATATGGCTTTCCCAAAGTTTCCTATTCACAGTTAAATACAGACTGAAATCTCAGAGCATCGAGGTCAGGCAAATCTGGGGGCTTGCATTTCTATTCCAGTGAGTGAAGCATTTGGAAGCATCTCTCTCCTCTGTGGGCACCTCCTCCTCCTCAGCCCTCCTCACTCAGCTGATGTCCTGTGTGCCGCTGTACCAAAGATTAGTTAAGCTTGATTTGAAAAATGTCACTAATGAAACATCAGGAGAAGTGGGGAATGAAATGCAGCAGCATGTGCTGAGTAATATTGATGGCTTATATTTATGTACGTGACTCATATGCTTAAAAGTAAATTCAACCCAAGTGAAAAAGAAAATTACTACTTTATGTGTGACCAAAAATTTGCATAACATTTGGAGATATTTATAAAGCTCTAGACTATTTCTCAAGTTTGCCATAGAGAAAAAAAGCCTAGTTAATAAAAAATGACAAACCGTTTAGTATTAAGATTGCAGTAGCCAGGACATGGCACAGGCAAACCAGGCTTGCGTCACGCTGCAGTTATATCTTGTCCTGCTACCGATTTCACATTACAGATTGAATGGAAATTTTTAAAAATTATGCTCATGCATATGCTAAACCCACAAACTGCTGTTTTGTATTGGTAATGCATTCAGTGGCTTTCTAATGACTAATTGATTTTCATAACATCAAAGTATGAATTCCATGATTAAGATGAACAAATATATACAGAGAAGTACCATGTTTTCCAATGTCTTCATGCAGTCTCAATCAGTGGTCATATTAACTGCAGAGTCTCTAATTGGTAAAAAAAAAAAAAAGCAGAAATGCACCAATGTGGACAGAGATGTCTGTCACCTGCAGTATCACAGTGGCACGTTAATATCAGGAATATAGAAAAATGTATTAGGATCTCACTTTTAATTTATATTATAGAAGACAAAGTATTGATGAATTCTAACTGTTTCCAGAAGCCATAGGTAAAATCTTTTAAGATCTGACCTGACAACTCATTCCTTGGAGTTGCCATTCCAATGTCCACACAGGGTATGGGAGTAGGGGTGCTATCTGAAAAAGTGATTGGAAATCAATATAAAATTGATTGACACATTAAATGTACCTAGGAAGCAGGTTCACAGATGTTCCTTTAATCCTGCTCAAAGCCTACAACGTGGGCATCAATTTTCCTGTCTTACAGGTCATTCAACTGAGAAGCTAGGAGTTGAGTTGAGGGCTAAAGCTCCCCAGTCTAGGCTCTTTGCTTTATACTCTACCCCTTCTGGTTCTTAATATGCCCCAATAAAATAGGTGCAGTGGGAGGAGAGGTGGAAGATGAGTGCAGAACAGGAACAAAAGCAGAAAGAATTAAGGGAACCAAGGTCAGAAGTCAGAATTGTTAGCTTACTCATAATTGATATTTTAAGAAAATTAGAATTCAGTGTGCTGAATTCAGCCTCTATAATGGCTTACAATGACTGCAGATGCATCCTCCCTAGGCCCCAGGGAGGTCCATTTGTGTTCTGAGTACCCCTGTCCAATGCAGCCGCAAGGGCGCTGCCAGAGGGCCAGTGTCCGACTTCCATGGTGGAGTGGCAAGGCCCAGCCCTTAGATTAGTCACCTGGGGAAAGTCAGCTGCCACGTGGTGAAGATGCCAAAGGGGCTCTTGTGAGAAGTCCTGGGCAGAGCAAGCACGGACCAGGTCTGCAGCCGAGCCCAGTGGCTGTGGCTCTATGTGGACTGGTCTCTAACCCCACAAGCCTTCAGAGGCCACCAGGTGTGGGCACATCCTCCGCACTGCTTTAAGAGAGAATTTAGTTCCTATGATTCAGAACTGCCAGCTAAGCTAGCCTTGAATTTCTGGCTGAAAGAAATTATGAGATCATAAATGTGTATCATTCTTTCATTCAAGCTTGTGTTGCACAGTAATCACCAGTTCAATGACAGAAGCACAAATTAACTGACATCGGATTTGTTGGTCAAGATTATTAAGAAAGATAACGGAATGCAAAGTTACCACTAGGCTATTACTGTACACGGCAAAGAAAATAAAACAAATGCGCTTGTTTTGAAGGAGGTGCCAGCCTGAATATTAACAAACTTTTACAACAGTTAATTAACAAGGACAGGAGAATCAACCTTGCGCTTCAGGTGATGGTATTTATACCAGATCTTTAGTTCCTGGGGCAGACAGGACATGAATACCATATGAACTCCATATAAATCTCTGTTTTATTTTTTAAAAATTGGTTTGGACTTCACTTTTCTCACGGACAAAATCTAGATAATGAATTGATAATCTATATTGAATGATACCTGAATTACATAGGGCTTTAGCAGATAAAAAGGCATTATTATTATTATTATTATTATATTACTATTGTTAAAATATTCATGGAATCCTGCTTAGAATTTGACAGCATACCAGAAGATCACCTAATTATTACCAATGAAATAATCACATGATACAATGAGATATCTATATTTCTTTTGCAGGGGTTTTATTGTGACGGTTTAATTTACAAAACTCATGAAGATTCATATTTACACGGTAAAGGGCACAGGGAACACGAGGGAAGAATCATGAAGAAGAACAGAGCTAGTTTAGGAAGACTGTGGAAAAATAAATTCCAGCCTCGGGTCGCTGGACTCCCACCCAGTGCGGTGCTCACTGGAATCCT
This sequence comes from Capromys pilorides, assembly GCA_004027915.1. Taxonomy (NCBI): domain Eukaryota; kingdom Metazoa; phylum Chordata; class Mammalia; order Rodentia; family Capromyidae; genus Capromys; species Capromys pilorides. The sequence continues at coordinate 4,532 of PVKN010019550.1, read as the reverse complement.
CTGGTGTGTCCGCGCCCACTCCGCTCCAGGAGAGCTGGCACACAGCTGCTCAGCACCTCCGTGCTTGCAGGGTCCCCTGGGATTCCCATAAATTACTCATGGATCCCAAGAGCCTTGGCACATGTGGGCTAAAGCGATTGGCTCCCGCAATGTTATATATTAAGATAGCAGTTTTGGTCCTATTGTATTAATATAAATCTTTTTGTTGTTGTTGTTTTTCATATTTTTTAGGGAAGGGTCTACAGGATGTTCAGGGTCTCACTACTAGATCGGACTCATAGTGATCTGCCTGTTTATAGCCTCCCAAGAGCTGGGATTACAGGCACACACCACCACGCCCAGTCTCAATTGCCCTCTCAGCATACCCTGGGGGCAGGGCCCACATGGCAGGGGAGATAGCTCAGTAGAATAAGGGCTTGCCTGGCAGGCGCAAGGGCCTGAGTTCAATCCCTGGTTCCGCAATAAATAAATAAATAAATCTAAAAATTAAAAATTCTTTCATAAAATATTAGCAAAGAGTGGCATTATTTTGTTTCACAAATATTTGTAATGCCTGGGTTAGTGATCTAGTTCTCAAAACTCCCTTCATGACATATCACACCATAAAGCTTCTGGAAAACTTCGCTGTTCACTCATGAGAGAATGACAGTGCAAAAGGGAAATAATCTCAGTATCATTATAAATATAATTTGTTTTTTAAAGTATTACGTATTTGGTACAGGGTCTCACTATGCAGCTCAGACTCATAGTGATCCTCCTGCTTTCAGCCTCCCCAGCACTGGGATTACAGACGTGCGCCACCACGCTAGATTTTAGGGGCTGGTTTGGCACACCCAGGGTAGGGCCAGCATGTATGTTGTGCTGGGGATTGAATCCCTGTCCTTCCACTTGCCTTGGCAGGTGCTTAGACTGCAGAGCTATCTACACTGCCCGCAGATATAGCTTTTATTTCGTGAATCTATAGGTTGCCCAGATCATTTTTTAAGAACTGGTTGGCCACATCATTTTTGCATCAAAGAGCAAAGATTAAAAAAAAAATTATTGTCCCACCTATGCAGTATGTAATGAATATATTCTTTGTGAGGGACTGGCATGTGTACACAGCACATCTTATTTCTTTTCCTTCCCCTTCTTCTCCCTCCCTCCTCCTCCCATGACTTGGTCCCCATCCCAGTAGGAAGAGAGATCTTCAATGACTCATTCTGCCAAAGCAGCTTTGCCTATACAGCCTGCACATTCTTCAAATGAGCACTGAAAATGCTCCTGTAGGAAATAAAATATAGATTACCAGTGAATTAATCCTCACTATGAACATCCAATCAAACAATATAGAATGATATGTTCTTGGGACACATCATCTCATCTAATTTTAATAACAGTGTATTGCCTCAAAGATGCAGAAACTGATGCTTACATGCAGCTTGCTGGTGTGTGCCCTGCTGCGGACAGAGGGCAGGCTGGCCTGGACGCTCTGCAAGCTCCTGGCCTTTGATGAAGGAGGGAAGCAATCTTAGATCTTGAGCGATTTATTCTCTCCTAAAACAATTATGGCCCATTTTTCACAGAACACCATAAAATGCTGGAAGGACAGGATTGAGCAGGATTCGCACGCTCATGCAGTGGTTCACACTCTCTGGGAGTGGTTTGTTCGGTGGGTAATGAGCTGGAGCACAGGTGGAGGTTTCCAAGAAGGTGGACCTCCGTGATGGAAAGTAGTCCGAGTGGTTAGAGGCAGAGAGCCCAGGAGAAAGGGATCGAGTGCACAGGCTCAGGGCTGCGCTAGAGAAAGCCTGGCCACTGAGAGGAGCCAGCTACGGTGGAGTGAAGGACCGCTGCACAGTTAGGGATCGCCGTGCTACATCCACTCGAGTGGAGAAGGTGCTTGGGTGCTCGGCACATCCAGGCAGAGGTGGCCCTGGCTCACTGGAGCTCGCCCACCCATCAACAGCCCGGGGAAGCTGCACGACCCTGACTGCTAATCAGCGCCATGCTGGCTTCTTTTCTTCAGCCCCACAGGCAATGCCTCCAGGTGATTAAATGTGATTCCCACATCCGTGTGGTCAAAGGACCTATGTCCTTCAATCCCCCACATTTCAACTGATGCAGTGTGGCCTAATGCAGACAATGAAAACAGTTGCATTCCTGTGTGAGAATGATGTGGGTTGGAGCAAAAGGCTTCTGGGTCAGGAATCTAAACTATAATTGAACTCTAATCATATCACTGACTTCAGTGAGTCTAATACTCTTCAGCTTGGGCACCTCTGGAATACTCTACACTCCATGCATAGAGACACCAGACAGGGATCTCAAATGATTTATTCCAACATTAGAGTTGATTAGCTTACAAAATAGCATGTTGACCAGAATGCCGAATCTCTGCTCCTGAAATTTCCTTCTCCGTGGAGGAACACCAGCTACTCCCCCTGGAGACAAGGGACTTAATGGGACTGCAGCTCTGGAAAGAGGAACTCTGCTGGGGCAACCGTGCCCCTTCCTGCTGTCTCTTGGAAATGAACCATCCACAGGAGAGACGATACTTCTGCAGGCGCATGTATTTCATCCCAGAAGTGTATTCAGAATTATGAGCCCCCATCTTTGATATTTTGGTTTCAAGTCTGCCCCACAGCTTCTCTTTATTACTTATTCAGACTGTAAGCGGCCTGAAAAATGAGTGCTTTTTTTACTGAGTACCCTAAAGATTACAAAAAAAGGTGCTACTTGTTATTATGGTTTATAAAGAAGGAAACAGCGTGAGAATAAAGTGGCAATAATTTCCAGAATTCTGAATCTTGGAAGGCTGGCTCTAGAATATTTGATTTAATCAAACAGATTGTTTGAAACATCAGAAAGATTTTTTTTTTCTATCTAAAAAGTGTGTAGCTGCCTGGGATTTAGGAACTATGAAAACAATTGGTAAAGCAACCCCAAAGGCTTAGTTCCACAATGCTTGCAAGTATTTCAAGTGTCTTAGAGAATTTAAATTTTTCATTATCTGAAACTTCTCAGCTAAGGTACTTTACTAAAAACAAACAAAAACTAAATTATGAGAATTTGCCCACAGTTTTCCAGGAAACACGAAGAGTGTTGAAAATTTTATAGTAAGTTCATTTTTGGATTACATAGAATAAACTTTTTCTTCCTTTTCGAAAGTGGTTTGATGGTTAATCTTGGTTGTTCATGCAGTGGGTGTGAACAATGATTACATTAAACTAGGAGAACATGTGGAGGTGTGCCAGGGGGCGTGATGCTGGGTGGCACCTGGCCCATGTGCTTCTTCTCACTGGATCTTTCTCTGCTTTGCTTTCTGGATGTCTCGATCCCTTCCAAGTTGTCCCCTCTGTGTAGGAGCCAGGTGACTATAGTCAGAAATGATGAGCCCACGTCATCCTTTTCTCCATTAAGTTGTGTTTATCACATATTTGGTCCTAGTTAAAGAAGGGTGGCTAGCACAGGTCCATTTTCAAATTACTATGCTGTTTTCCTTAAGTGTTATAGAAAATTTACTTTTAAGTCACTCTTCCACAGAGCTCCTTTAAACCCTTGGAAGTACTCCTGAAAGTATAATTAAAAATTATTTTGGAAAACAGATTATATTACTGGGGCCAGGGAGAGAGCTCAGGAGCACAAGTGCCTGCCTGGCAAGTGCAAGGTCCTGAGTTTGATCCTCAGTTCCGGTGGGGGGGGTGGTGCAGAATTATATTACTGATTGCAAGCTACCTTGGAGAGGTCACACCAAAGTTCTGCATTTTAAAACATCTGTAATAACTGCATATCACAAAAAATAAATTCAGTTACAGAAAGTCATGTGTAAAATTTAAAACTTATGAAACTCTTATCATGGCAAACTTCGTCAAGTGAGTTGCTCTTATTTCACAACACGCCCTTATAGTATTAGAGTCTGATTGAGTCATTTGGAGTGGTAATGGCACTCATGGCAATGCGTGGAGGTCCATCCCCTGAGTCATCAATGGCCTGAGCTCCGACTACACTCACCTTCCCAACTGGGCCACACGATGGCCAGGTGCTAACTGCATAACTTCACCAAAGTGCAGAGATTACTGCTATAAAAAATGATAAAGACAAGGAGTAAGATACAATCTCAGGACCCAAGTCCACCCAAAACAAATACAGGAGACATTACCATGGAAGAAAATGGGAATCATGCAGCTGAAACCTGTGAACTGGTAGCATCTGAGGTAGACAGACAAGTGCAGAAACACATAGAGCAACTCATACCAGACATAATAACTCAAGTAAATAAAGAAATTCATGAATTAATAGACTATGAAGTGGAAAAACAACTGCAGAAGTGAATAGAGGAAACCAGAGCAGAAATAACCTCTGAAGTTAAAAAAGACATCTCTAAATTAATAGCATCTAAAGTAGGAGAAAAACTACAGAAAGGTAGAGAGGAGAACAGAACAGAAATAATCTCTGAACTAAAGAGAGAAAGGATAACTGTAATGAAAGACTTCAGTACTACTAAAGAAGACATTAATAAAAAGTTAAAGAATAGAAAAATGATGGATTTC
>PVKN010019549.1:0-16330 GCA_004027915.1 Capromys pilorides | reverse complement strand
AATAAATATAACCATGATTTACAGAATGCCAGGCTCTGGGCTAAGGGCATTATGTGAATAATCCCTTTTAATCCTCACCCAGCCCTGGGACTTGGCACTGTTTTTTATGCCTATTTACCAGATGAGGCTTAGAAAACTGGAGAGCTTGCCCAAGGTCACATAGCTTGCAAATGACACTTGGTCCCAACTGTCTGACTCCGCTGCCCGAACTATTAAGAGAACAGTCACCGGAATAAACATTGGTAGGCGACTAGACTGCATGACGAGTGACAACTAGAGAAAAGGCCAACAGACAGAAAACACACCTCTGGAGCACGCTGGGTGTGCACGCACCAGTAACTGGACCCTGCAGAATCGCAGAAACCTCAGCTTTGGAATCAGACAGATCAAAAGCAGCACAGTCAGGGTGTTGAAGGCTGAGGAGTTCACTGTCCTCCCCCCTCTTAAGCTCAAAGGCCACCAAGGAGCACTACACACAACCCCAGGCCACAGCATGCACAGCCCCTTTCCCCTCCATTCCTGAGCCCAGGAGCCTGGCTTGTCACTCGTTTCTCTCTTTGTGGCTTCCACTACATGTCACAGCTTCTCCCTCACCATCCTGCACACACTTTGCATTTCATTGTTAGCTGTACACGAGAGCCTGGACTTCATCTGTTGGATACACCACCTGGCAACAAAAGCAGAAGGACATCTCCGTGTTCTCAAGAAAATGAGCAGGCTGAGGATGCAGCTCTGTGGAATAGCGCATGCCCTGCATGGTGCACCCCTGGGCTTGATTCAAATAAATACACAAATGAAATTTTGAGTATATATAATTCATATTGAAGTTTAAATTCTTAGAGGCTGTGTGTCTCATCCTCCATGTGAGAAGACATGAGAACAATCATAAAGAACAACCTATCTGCAGACATTAAATCTTCTTCCACTTTGCACCTGTACTTTCTTGGCCTTCATAATTATAATCAATTAATTCCTATTGTTTATAAATCTCAAGTAGCATAGCTATGACCAGAAAATAAAAATAAATTTTAAAAAAGTGATGCCCACTCCCCTCTCTATTTCACACTTCAGCAAAAAATTCTCCTTGGGATGAAGAAAATTGTTCTATTTCTCTTCCCCTTCCCTACTGAACCCCAGGGCCCTTAAGAGCGTGCTTCTCAAAATACACAGTCAGCAGTTTGACAAATATGTGCCTGCATTTTATTTTTGTAATTTCATAGAGAAGCACCTATTATAAATTAACTCAAATTTCTGTGCTGATTTTCAGGGTAAGCAAGAGAGATGTTGGAATGGGATTGGGACTTGTGTCAACAGCCTTTTGGAGTTCAATGGGGGAAACTGGGGCCAAAGCCCGCCTTTGAGGTCATAATTCTTGCTGGACATTACATTTCTAGAAAAAGAAATTATGTGGCAGAATTTAAGTGTTTATAGCCATACAGTGCAAGTAAGAGCAACAGCCTTGGTTAAATCCTTGCGTAAAGAAAATTCAACATTGGAAGAGCTTAAAGAGATGGTAAGCCAAGCTCTTTTCTAGGGAGATGCTCCCTTGGATGCTGCAGAGATTGAAGTGTGACCTTGGGTGTTCACAAGGTGAAAGAGTGATCTTAGGTGGCACACAACATTAAAGCAGGACACTGCATTTTCATCCCTGTTGTTGACTTGCTCCTTCTTGGCTCCTTCACGTTATATCCCAAAGATTGTCCAATGCACTTAAATAACCTGGTGTCTGGATTGAAGACCGCAAAATGAGCTTTGGGAGAGGAGGGCGGGCCCTCCGTGGGGCCCTCTAGCTCCCAGGCTAGGGCTGCACAGGCCCAAAACACAATCTCGCACACTTTTGCTGCTCACGTCTTGTATTTGTGCTCTGAGGGCTGTGGGTTTGTGTTACACCCCAGCTCCTGAAGGGCAGACAGCCCAGAAGCAGATGGGCTAAAGTTCATGCTTCAGTGCAGTCCACAGAGAAAAGCAGTGTGGCCGAGTGGCAAGCCCTTCTTGGAGCTTACCACAGTTTAATTTTTCAAACACATTCGCTAAGCACTGGGAAGCACCAGGCTCAGAGACCCTGCAGTCAGGGAATTCTATTTTTAATTATGAATCTGAATTAAAACGCTCTCATCAGCTCTTGCTTCCCAGGAACGACAAAAGTGTAAGGACTGTGCTGCGAGGGGATGTATTTTCTCAGCTCTTCCTCCAAGTGGCAGAGGAAACACCAGCCCTCAGGCTTCCTGCATTCAGTGTGAGCCTTAAGCAGAGACCAAGGATTCCCGACTCTCCCCGGAAGTGCTCTGCCCTCCACCCCACTGCTTCCTTCTTCAGTTCCCATACCAGTGAAGTTTGGCCTTCTGGGACTGGGGAGAACCAGCTTTCCAACAAGAATTCCTAGCTTGACAAATCCATTAAACGTCCCTTGTATGTAACACATGCGTGTAGTTAAATGGAAAAAGATTTTGTATCTGTAAAGTGCCCATGGGCAGCTGGAGATGGGATGAAATCTGAGATCTAACCTTGCTCTGACCAGAATACAATGCAGTTGGCCCTCATGGCTTTGGGGGAGCAGCTCCAGAACTCCCCCAGGTACCTTACACAAATGCGAAATGGCACATTATTGGCATGTGTGCACATTCCCTGTATACTTTAAATCATCTATAGATCTCCTATAATACCTAATGCAACATGAGTGCTATTCACATATTGTAGGTTCTGCACTCCATTATTAAGGAAGAAGGACAAGAAAGATATCTATACACATTCGGCACAGGCAGTTTCTCTTTTTCTCTACTGAGGTACTGAGGATCCTAGGCCCTTGTGCCTATTAGACAAGTACTTTACACTGACCTATGCAGTCAGACCTTTTCTGAATGTTTTTAATCTGGTTGGTGACAAGGATATGGAGCCCTTGGACTGGGGAGATAGCTTTGTGGCACAAGTGCCTGCCTGTCAAGTGCAAGCAAGGTCATCAGTTCAAACCCCAGTCCTGAAAAAAAAAAAAAAAAACAGGATATGGAACCCATAGATATGAAAGACCTACTGTACAGGTCATGTACCTGCGTGATTTTTAAATTTGTTTGCCACTACATCCAAAATAAAAAGTAACAAGTGAGATTAATTTTATTGGTATGTTTTATTTAACACATTGCAACCCAAAGATTATGATTTAAACATGAGTCAATATTCATGAGTGAGATATTTTGCCACACGGACATACAGGCAATATTGGAAATTGTAAAGGGTCACTCTTAGTTTTTCACGCTCCATCCTCAGAACCCAGTGTGCTCACTCCAATGACAGTGGGCCTCAGTTTGGAGAGGGCACATTTCTGGAACTCAGGTGTCCTGGATTGGAAAGAATAGACCTAGTCCGTCACATGATGGTAGGAAGGCTCTCTGAGGAACAGATCACTTCCTGCACTTTCTTGGTGGGGCAAATGGGGGGACTTACCGCTAAGTCTACCTCCGTCTGACATTCAGTATAATGAATGAACACGGGTGTGGTGGCACAGGTCTCTAATCCCACTACTCAAAAGGCTGAGGTAGGAGGATTCCAGCAAATTTGAAGCCAGTCTTGACTACACAGTGAGTGGGGGACACAGGAGCCCAAGAAGGCCTCAGCAGTCGGCGAGGTGATCCTGCTGCAGCCTTGCTGGCCTCTGCCCACACCTTTGCCAGCATTTCCTGGCCCTACTCTCTCCTTCCTCCAGGGAACCTCCTCCACGGGGGCATGTAGAGGTCGCACGTCCCAGCCCTGCTGCTTGACAAATCCGTCAGCTCCCAAGGACAAACCAACCTCCCCGCCTCGTGCTACCTCAACCCCTGCCTCCAACCCCCAAGGCTTCTCTCAGGACAAAGGTGCCACTGTTCAAATCAACTCCAAGCATGGGCGTTGCTTCTTAGGGTGGCTCTGTGTTAGGGAGGCCTTCCTGGACCTACAGACCTGGCCTCCTGTCTCTGTTTTACTTTCTCCCTTTCTTCTTTCCTTCTTTCTTTCACCTAAATATAATGCTATCCTGATTTGACGCTAAAGGGAAAATGGGGTGACTCACCCACTGAACCCATGGGTCCTACCTGACCCTCATGAGCACACTTTAAACTCAACCCAGGTGTCCACAGCCCCCACCACAGAAAACAATCCACACCCCTTCCAGGCTGGAAGGCAGCTACAAACACTGGCTGTGGAGGAGCAGAATGAAAGCTGAGTTTGCACAGTCCCGCCCACATCCAACACAACCGGGGATGAACCCGCAGGTCCAGTTCATTCATGTCCATCCACCCATGACTTGCCCTCAGGGAGCTCCCAGTGGAGAAAAGGTGACAGAGGCCCTCACATGCATTTAGAAGATCAGTAAGGTAATCGCAAGCTGTGAGAGATGCTCACAGACTCCAGCTTTCCAGCTGTGGGAGTGGAGAGGATGGGGACTCTAAGCCCATCTGATCATATATCCAGCAGCTCTGTGTCATCCAATGACAAAAAAGAAAAAAGTAAAACACAGAATGTTACATAGTCCTAAATGTTCAGGAAGAGAATCAACAGGGAAGAGGGATATGCATTTATGACCTGGGAGGAAATCTCCAAAAAGATACATCCTTCACAATACTAAATTCCATGAAGTACAGCATTCACCTGCCAAAGTGCCTCCTGCACCTTCCTCGGCAGGTGTATGGAGGCAGAGACCAGGCACTGGGTCCAGCTGTCTCCCTGTGAGGTGGGGGAGCAGAGGGGCTCACACTTAATTGAGTGCATGAGGCTCTGTGAGGGCAGCCCAAGTGCACACCAGCTGACGGATGCATGAAGGAAGTGGGCTGGGTGGATACCACTGACACTGAGTCTTGGGAGCCAGGAAGGTAAGAAATTGATCAAATGTGTGTAGGCAGGACCAAGCCTCAGTGCCTAAAGCAAACCAGCTACCTCAGTCCTGAGCTAAACATCCTGTCTGTTAAGGTCAGCTATTAGTCACTAGGCAACCTCATGTTATAGGTTACTAACTGTGAAAGTATAAATAAAGGCAGGTTTTATTGCCATTGTGTTAGTCTCACCCATCAGGCAGACCAGTGACCACCTAGCCCAGCCTTTGTCTTCTTATCTATGGTTCTATTTCTGCCACTGTTTCTTTCCAGGTAGAAGTGATTGCTGTTGAGACCAATGGATCCCTACATTTGGCACCCTAACAGGGACTGGGTATGAGATAGGTGTGGGGAAAAATATCACTTCTAAATAACACTCATAAAGGAAGGAAATAAATTGGTTAGAGCCACTAATAGTCCGCACAGGTATAAGAGAACCTCTGCTGTGACATCCCATAACTCAGTTGTGACCCAAATTATCTGATCAAGGAGACTATGAGGCTGTGGAGGAAAGTGATCAGCAATGTATCATGTGCCTAAAGAGAGTTACCCAGAGAGAAAAAAAATCTCTCAGGTTTTCACGGAGAGCAAATTGGTCAAGCAGGGGCCATGACTCATCCAGATGGCTGACACTGACAGAAGATCTACAAGGTGCTGTACATGGTTCCAGGGTAAATCCTGAGGAGATTTGGCTGACTTTGTCAGATAGCAAAAGTTACATTTGTGGTTACACAGGTCTTGCTTTAACTTTGTCTTAACCTTCCAGCAAAAAAGTATAACCACAAGGTATAAGAAATAAAACCATATGAACTTGCTAAGCTGTAAAAGGCTCAAGTCAACAACTTTCGACAATTATCGGCTGTACTGATAACTTACTACTATTATGGACTATTGGACTATATAGGGTTATAGTGCTAAATTCAAGTACCTACAGTCTTTGGACTGGCATCAAATATGAAAAGGTCCTTTAAAGACTTCTCCAAATGCAGCTTCTCTAACTAAATGGAACGCCCATCTCTGACAAAACAAAACAAAAAAGAGGGCTATGTTGGGAGCCAAGGAAGCTAGGAAATTGGTCAAATGTGTGTAGGTCAGACTAGGCCTCAGTGCCTAAAGCAAACAAGCTACCTCAGTCCTGAGATAAACATCCTGCCCAGTTAAGGTCAGCTATTAGTCACTAGGCAATCCTGTGTTACACATTACTAACTGAAAAAGTATAAATAAATGCAGGTTTTGTCGTGGGTTGTGTTAGTCTCGCCCATCAGGCAGAGCAGCAACCACTTAGCCCAGCTTTCATCTTCTTGCTTTTCTCATTCTTGCTGCCATTTCTCCCCACGTAGAACCTATCATAGAACCTATCACAGTGAAACCAATGGATCCCTACCAAAAATAAATAAATAAATAAATAAATAAAGTAAATAAATAATCCTGCAATCATATGGGTAAAGCTTTAAAACACTATGTAAAAGTAACCAGCCATGGAATACACAACATGGTATAGGATTATATTTATATGGAGGAGGCGAATCTAGAGGGACAGACAGTAATTAGTGGTTTCGAGGACTAGGGGTAGGAGATGGGTGTGCTTGTCAATGGCTATGGGATATTTTTTAAAGTTTTTTAGAGGAATTTTAGGTTCACAGAAAAATTGAGAGGAAATTACAGAACCCTTGTGTACCCGCTCAGCAGCCACATAAGTAGATTTCTCCATTATCCATGTCCCCACCAGAGCAGTGCATTTATCATGATAAAAGACTGCGTCCACACATTATTATCTCCTGAGGTCCCACTTTACACTGAAATTCCCTCCTGGTGCCATATATCATGTGGGTTTGCACGAACACATAATGGCATATGTGCCCCTGGACAGTGGCCCACAGAGTGAAGCCTCGCTGCCTTTGTCACATATTCTTGTCTACTCAACCCCCATCCTGCCAGCCCCAGCAGCCTCCAACAAAGCCTCTTCCAGAAGATCACAGAACTGGAATCACTGGGAAGTCTTTGGGGGTGATAAAGATGCTCTAAACTGGACTGTGGCAACAGCTACACAGCTCTTGGGGGTTCTGATAGCCCACCGGAACACACATTTTGGGTTTTTGGTAGTCCAGGTTTGTAATACATAACTTTTCCAGCCCCCATACGGAGCTGGTGGGTGGACAGAACATATCTTATCCCTTCTTCATCCCCTGTCCCTGACCTCCCTTTTTCTTCCTCTCTCTCTTGATCCTTTTCCTATTTTAGAAAGATCTAGCTCCCTACTTCTTATTATCTATCTTTTATTCTGGCCTTTCCTTAAAACTTGGGTTTTCCTACAAGAGGCATCATGTGATATTCAACAATGTCACTTAACACCATGGTCTCAAGATGCCTCGCACTTCTTACAAATGACTGAAGTTTATCCTTATGGCTGAAAAACACTCCATTGTGTGTAAATACTGTGTCTTCTTTATCCACGCATCTGCTGATGGACACACAGGCTGCTCCCAAGATTTCTCTGGTAAGAACCACGCTGCTGTGCACATGGGTGTGTGTGAATCACGGTGACGTCACATCTCTAACTCTTTCAGGAAGATGCCTGCCTATAGGCATAGCTGGGTCAAATACAATTTTTGGCTTTAATTTTCTGAGGAATATACATACTGATTTCCATAGTGGCTATACATTCCCGCCAACAATGTAGAGGTGTCCTTCTTCCCACAGCCTCGCCAATGTTTGTTACTGTTTCGTTTCGTGACGAAGGCCGTTCTTTCTTTAATATGGAACCTCGATGCTGACTCAGCTTGCTTTCTCTCCTGGCCAGTGACGTTGAGCACGTCTTCATGTATAAATTGGCCATTTGTATTTCTTCTGTGAAGTGTCTATTCATTTTGCTTGCCCACTTTTTGACAGGGTCTTTTACTTTAAGGGATTTTTTTCTTTAGATTTCTATATATTCTAGGTATTAGTCCTCTGACGCACAGCTTGTGGACTAGAATTGTGCACTTTCAGTTGGTGAGTTGAGATGTGAATTATATTTTGATAATTACTTTTAAAAAATCCACCAGGACAGATGGAAGTCTACTCTACCCAATATCCTATTCAAATGACCCAGCAGCACAGCTAGAGACAGAGGAACTCCCACTGGCCCAGGAGCCAAGCTTAAGAAATCAGTATACAAATATGAAATTCTACTGTAACAAGAGGGCTAAAGAACTTTGGCCACCAGGCTGCTGGCATCAGGGACATGACTAATGTGTTTAGCTGCAGCACCACACATACATAAAGGACTCACAAATAAATATTAACTCTAGCTAAGCTGTTATTATTATTATCTTATTCTATGTCACCCTGAATCACACTATTTCCATCTTTCTCGTCTATTTAGACTATAACTCATGCATTCTGAGGTCCACACAGCAGAAATCTGTAAATAGGCTTTGAGCTCTATTTATGGTATAAAAAACATTCTTCCTGGTTCAAAAGAGTTTGGAACCATCAGAAATCTGTTCATTTGATGAGGGGAAAAGATGGACAACACCTTCGCTGTCCCTGCAGAAATGACCTTTGGAGCTGGATGGCTTTGGTACAGGGCTCTCCTCTGCTCTGTAGGATATTTGGTGACATCCCTAGCCTCTGCTTATCAGCATCTAGAAGCACTCCCCATGATTAGGACCACGAAAACTATCTCCAGATATTGTCAAATCTCTCTTGTGTGTCTCTGTCTTTCTGTCTCTGTCTCTCTGTCTCTGTCTGTCTGTCTTTCTGTCTCTGTCAGTCTGTCTCTCTTTCTCTCTCTCTCTCTCTCTCTCTCTCTCTCCTCTCTCTGTCTTTCAACATACATCACACATCACACATATGCACACATTGAGAAACCATAGTTCTACAGAAGGTACTCAGGCAAGTCTTTGGCTTAGCAGTAGTCCTCTCTCTGTTTGCCCTGTCTGACAAACAGCTAGCCACACCCTGCCCCTTGATGCCATGCTTTAACCTCCTCCTCTGTGGCACCTCCCATCTCAGTCCCATCTTTAAATGCTCCCAAGCAAGACTGCCACCTCTACTTTAAAACAGAGAATTCTTAACATTTATGCCAATCCTCAGACACCTGAAACCTCCACAGAGGTTTGGGCATGTATGTGCTTGGGGAATTGAGGAGAAATGACACAGTGATTAAAGACTAGCAGGTGGTCATAACAGGAAGAACTTAAAGGAGAGAAAGAAAAAGGAACTGTCATTTATTGGCACATATCACATTTGTACTATCAGCTGATTCTACATGATTTCATCAAATTTTCACAATAACCTTACAAAACAGGTATTTTCCCCTTTTCACAAATTAAGAAATTATGATTGAGATAGATCGTAGTAGATTGGCTGAAAACACAGCCATCAAATCCCTCTCATTCCTGACCTGCATCCAGCTCCACCTGCACATGGCTCCACCTGTCATAAATTGGGATCTGCCTCTCCTTCCTTTGAATCTAGGTTGCATCTGATTTTCTTTGACCATGTCAAGAGTCAGAAGCAGCACTCTGGAACTCCTGCACAAGGCCTTAAGTGGACCCACAACATCTGCTTTCTCCCTCTTAGAACCTGAGGCAGCCATGGTGTGGGGAAGCCCAAGCCACTGACCTGAAGAGATAAACTACAGGGAAATCAAGAAGACCCTGGGGTCAACAGTTCCATCCTAACAAAGTACGGAGGGGAGAGTGACCCCAGACAAAAACCCAGAAGAATTAACCTGTTGAGCCACAGAACCACTTAAAACCACTGAATTTTGGGGCCAATTATACAGCAACAAATGACTAATACCAAAGTTAGATAAGCCATTCAAGATTATGCGGCTATAAACATAGAGCAGCCAGTCTATATCAGAATCTCTGTCCTACCACAAAAGAACTTTGTTTGCCCTCTAAAAGGTGACTCTGTCTTTCAGGGTTGAGGTGAACTGGTGCGTCAATATAAATTGAACAGGAAGAGCCTCAAAAGAAGACAAGACACTTGTTTCCACCTTTTTTTTCCATCTTTTAAAAAGTAAAAGAAACCACTGATAGTTGGCAGCAGGTATACCTTGCAATGGTCTAGATGTGTGTCGTGGCTATGGTTTATATGTTTCTTAAAGACCCATGTGCTACAAGATTGCTCCTAGCCAAAGGCAAAGTTGGGAGGCAGTGGAGCCTTAGGAGACGGGGCCAAGTAGAAGGAAGATACGTCACTGAGGTCACAATGAAGGGGATGGTGGGATGCTGCCCTTCCTCTTCCTCTCCATTTGCTTCCCAGTCATCACAAGGTGACAGCTTTTCCCCATCATATGATCCTGCTATGACAGTCTACGTCACCACAGGTCAAAACCAGTGGGACAACTGCCTGTGAGCTGAAACTTCAAACACTGTGAACCACAACAAACCTTTCCTCTTTTTAAGTTGATTATGTCAGATATTTTATTCCAGTGTTGAAAAGCTGACTAATGCAACCCCAAGGTTTCCTATGTTGAAATCGAGTCCCCATTGTGAGATATTAAGAGGGAGAAAATTCATTCTAACAGTGGTGTTTAGTCAACTTTTATGGGGCCGTTGGGAGGTGATTAGGATTAGATAAAGTTGCTAGGGTGAAGTTTCCATGATTGAACCCCAGTGGTTTTCTAAGTGAAAGTCACACTGTGCCACCTTGGAAATCTGCCAGCAAAAAAGATCATCCCCAGACATAGCCCTTACCTTCAACTTCCAGAAACCTGGACCAAAATAAATCTCTTTTCTCTATTAAGTTATTCAGTCCATAGCGCTCAGTTTTTAATAACAGAAAATGGTGCAATATAACTTCCAATGAAAAATAATAAATCAAAATGTTAAGGAAAAGATCAGAATTAACGTGAAGTGCTCACAGTCATGTTTCATTGGTATGGAGCATGTACCGTCAAAATATAATTAATTGCAATATAGGGGCAAATTCTAAATATCCATGTGTATTATCAAGACACCTGTTTCTGTCTTTTGTTTTCCATCTTTTAAAAAGCAGAAAGTGTGGTTGACAAGTTAATGAGGGGTATACGAGCTTCAACATGCTTAGCATCTGATGGCAAAGCCAGAAGGCTGTTTCCCTATTCTTCCTGGACATTGTCTATGGAGGGTGGGCAGGCTCATTTATTTCCAACCTGCTGAGTCCTGCCCACACCAGACCTCCACAGAACATCCAAACTTTCTCATTCAAGATCCGAGTTAGATGACAAGGAAGCCTAGGCCTGATATAGCCACTGACCAGAGTTTATTAATTTGTTCTTCTTTTTGAGACTTGCAGTTTAGGCCTTGAGTTCACTTTGTGGCCCAGGCTGATCTCAAACTTACAACAACCCTCCTTCCTCAGCCTCCCCAGGGCTGGAATTATGGGCATGCACCACTATACCCAGCTCCTGACCAGAATCTGAATAAGCTGAGAGCAAATGAAGAGGCCAGACCACCTCAATGTACCATCAGATGTTTGTGAATAAAGTCCTTGAATACCATCAGCAGTGTGAGAGTAAGTAGCCCAGAACTAGATCTCTTGGAAAGAAAGAAATTCATGATGCCTATGCAGCGATTTCTGTGGTATACATACTCCCACCCAGGCTAATTTCAAGCTGCTACCATGACCTTGACCCGCATGCAAAATACAGGAAAAGTCCCTCAACCCTGGCCTGCCTGGCAGTCCCAGACACCCAGCCACTGGGTTCATAATACGGCATCTACTGGGATTATGTTCCGCTGAGAAAGACAGGAATCCCTAGAAGGTAGTGGTTTGACCAAAAAGCTTATTTCTCCTTATGTAAAAGAAATCCAGGTATAGGTAGCTCAGCACTCCCACAGCAGTCCCATCTATCAAGAATGTGACCTCCTTTTGCCCCCTGGCTCTGCCACCCCTAGGAAACAGCTCTCACATTGATAGTTCAGAATGGTGTCATCCCATCCAAATGTGAGTGCCCAACATGAGGGGAGTTGTAGAAGCACACACCTCTTCTCTGCCAGGGCAGGGGAGAGGGCTCCTCTGTTTTCTGCTGGTATAACCCAACACTATAAGTTGGATAGTGTATTAACAGAAATTTATTTGGTTCCTGGCCTTGGAGACTAGGACATCCAAAAGCATTGTGCTTGCATCTGGCGTGGGCCTTTCTTCTGGGCGGCCCCACAGCAGGACAAAGCAGCACAGAGGCAACAGAGGGGAAGGCGACAGAGGCCCCTCCTCTCCTTATCAAGAGCCACCTGTGTGATAAGGGAGTCACCCAGCTCATCGAGGAAGACCCTTCTGAGCTCATCACTTCCTAGAAGTGCCAGCTCCTGATGCCATCACAGTGGCAACTACCTTTCAACAAGATTTTTGGAAAGGACATTCAAACCAAAGCAAGGACTTCTTAACCTGTCACCAAATATTTTGTTTACCCCAAATATAATCCAGACTAGAGTTCTATCCTGCTGCAAGGAATGCTAGAAAATGGCATCTGCCAGCTCTGTGTGCGTGAAGGTCAGCGTTCTGTCACTAAGATGAAAGGAAAATGCAGAACCTGGAAGCCAGCCCTCCTTTCAGCTGGCCCTACATCAGGCTCTTTGCACCAGTTTAAGGCCAGTCTACACTGAAGAGTTATTAAAATCCAAAAAAAAAAAAATGAGGAATATAATAAGGGTAATATGTGGATGTGATAAAAATTATAACAGTAATGGTGAGTGACTGAGTTGAGGAAAGCTGTGAGATCTAGCTTACATGCAATGCCTTCAAGGGAAACTGAGGCTCAGGGAAGGGACAGAACTCTCAGATCCACTCATAATTAGGCTGGGAAGTTTGAGGACACCAAACGCTGATGAGTTTCTCTAACACTATATTTGGAGAGTTCCCATAAGGCACATTCCAGTACTTTTTGGGAAAATCCGTTTTGTATACAAATATACTTATTAAGTCAGATCTTTCTTCTATAAACATAATTAATATATACACAAATAAAGGCCCACCTCAATAATGACTACTGATTTGGAGGGCTCTGGAGGAGGCCCCCAAAAGCCTAATGTTTCTACAGACATAAGACTTCGTGAGCCACAGTTCACGTGAGGTCTTCTCATGACCTTCAGGGCTGATTTCACAACAATGGTGAAATTTAGCGAGCATTGCTTAAAACACAGCACACATTCTGGGAAAGGGGACAAACTGAAGAGGCTCCTTGGTACAGTAACAGACTCGATGCCACAGGTCGAAGGGAAGCAACACAGTCCAAACGTACACAGCAGTCTAAATGAAGGGGATCTCAGGGCCAGCAAGATAGCTCAGTGGACTAAATGCCAGCTCAGGCAAGTTCAGGGACCAGGGTTCGATCCCCAGCACCACATGCCACGCAAGCCCAGTTTCTGGATGTACTGAGCCAATTGCCAAGTCTGGACATTAGGGTGCATGCCTATAATCCCAGGACTTCGGAGGCTGAAAACAGGAGGATCACTATGAGTCCAAGATACATTAAAAATACATTAAAAATTAAATTAATTAAATAATTGAAGGGTCTCATATAACTTTATTTGGAAGTAGGAACTTAATAACCTAGCATGCATATTTGTGCTCGACATATGCAAATTTATGAAAATACTTGCAAATTGGCCTCCTAAACCAAGCCCTCTGAGAAGGAAATATTCCTGCGTGCATGGATGTATTTATTTTCTTCTTATAGTGGTGTTGAGGATTGACCGCAGGGACTCACACACACTAGGCAGGCACTTTACCACTGAGATACACACCCAGTACACACGCTTTTTTCAACTAGGCTATAATTCTGCTATATATAACAGATTTCCTGGAAGTGACCTCTCCAGCGTGCCCTTCAGAGAGATCCAGATGCAGTTCCAGTGTCAGTGCCTGAGGGCAAGAGATCAGGGAGACCACACACTCTGGTAGGGCCCTGAGGTTCCGGTCCAGTTCCTGGCAGGGGCGCCTCTCAACTCAGAGGTGAGTGAGGCAGCAAGGTCAGCGGCTCCGCCACATCGTGGACCTTCTTTCATAGCAGACAGAGGCCTCCTGTCTGGCCAGGGTTGTTTGTGTACCAGCTCTGGAGAAGAGAGAGGGACGAGATAAGAGTTCAAGGTCTTACACCCTCACAGGGTGGTTGAAGCCTCCAGATGGACGTTTTCCAGCGGTGGGTGAAGGATCCCAGGAGTCACCACAGCCAGGGCGCCTTCCCTCCAAACCATGATGTGAGATGGGGTGGGGGTGGAGGTGGGAAGAGGGCGGGCCAGAGGTAAAGGGGAATATTTCTGTTTCTAGTTAACACTTTGTGTCTACTATATCATTATAGGAAAAAAGAAAAAAAAAAAAAAAAAAAAACACAAACCCAAACCAGCCTAAACTAATTATGAGTGCGGAATATGTAAAATGATAGGAGGCTGCTCGGCCTGCGGACAGTACCCTGCTGTATATCTGCATGTGACATGTTATAAATAAAGCCCAAACCCAACCATAAAACTTGAGGGGGAAGAACAGGGAGGAGAAGAGCTGCTGTTCATCTCTGAAACCCACCCTGTCCACATGCAAAACAGATGAGCCCGGAGAGACACAACTTGGAAATCAACTCTTCACAATGTAAACTTAAAAATGGTTCCCAGATGGGTCTGAGATACGTAGCTTATCATTATATCAGGGAGCAGGCCCACTGTTGACCACATCCAAATGAAGCTCTCCTCCATAAGTCCATGCTCTGGCAAGTCTGGCCTCTTCAGAGTGCTGCAGTAGTCCCCAGACCCACCACTGTGGTTCCTGGGCTGTTCCTTTTGTTGGTTCCTGAGATTGCACTGACCAGCATGGAACCAGGCAGTCTTGCAGACTCGGGGTGATTCCTGACGTTTCTGGAGCTAGGAGCTTCCAGAAGCTTCCCTCCTAGTCAGCCTCCTCATTTTGGCCTCCTAGGACCTCAAAACACCATAACCATTGATCTGGAGTGTTGGTTAGGCCTCCTCCCTTCCTCCCCAACCCTCACACTCTGGAAATTCTAGGTGGTGGTGACCACAGCTGAAAATTCAAGTCGGGCTGAGAGCTGGAAAGCGTGGAAGGTGGCATTAGATTTGGCTGCAAGTCCAAAATGACAGTGGCTCCAATGCTATAGGAGGTTACCCACCTCTTGCAGAATAACCTCACTAGAGGTACACAGTCTATGGCTCTTAGGGTGGCTTCACAAAGTTGCTAAAGATCCAGGGTCTTTCCAGCTGGTGACTTCAGCATTCTTAGCACGTAATCTCCTGCTGTAGTCCAAGATGGCTGCTGGAGCTCTGCATGTCCTGTCCACATCCCGGCAACAATGCAGTGGGCTGTTTTTAGTAGCCATCTCCCAACGAATCATGCTTCCTTATGGCCAAACACCTTAGCAATATCAGCAACACTATTTCTGCTTCCATCAAGATCTGAGCTTTGTTTCTTTACCCTTAAAGCCAGGTCAAGAGGTGAAACTTGGTAGGTAGGACTGTGGCTGAGTGACCACAAGCTCATGTATCCCATAGGAGAATGAGAGAAGTGAGGAGTCCCTGCTGCTGGACACCCCAAAGATATCACCTGAGACTCTGTGGCTCCACGAGGATGCCAGGCAGGGACAGTGTAAAAACCTCCCAGATTGCCAACCTTTAACAGTGCAAGAAATTATAGAGCCAGGTACCACTTAATAGTGGGAACACATTCTAGGAGTGCACTTCTTGTCCTTGTACAAGCATCCTAGAGCATGGTAGGTCAAACCTAGACGGACTAACTCAGCTGCCCCAAGTGACCTCTTCAGGCGGTCAGGAGACTCAGTGAACTCGAGGCACAGATGCTGCAGCTGGGATCGTATGGCAGCCTTTTTAGAGTAAATATTTATTTAAATAAACTGGAGGAGCGCACACTAAATAAGGATTAAAAGTGTAGTATATACAAATACATAAATGAGGAACATAGCCATTTATTATCACGTGTTGTGCAGCGTACGTAACTGTATCGCTGTACTTCTACATGATTGTCATCCGTGAGGGCCACTCCAGCTTTACCAAAAACACTAGAGCAATGCTTTGCACCCCAATGTCATGGCTACAGTGTCACTAGACAACAGGAATCACCATCAGGAATCAACAGGTCCCTTATAATTCCACAGGTCTGACGTTCTACATGTGATCCACCACTGAAATGTTGTGGCACAAGACATATCAGGTTGCACAAGACTGTAAATCACTGTACCATTTCCCAAGCAGCTGGAGTTTTGTTCATTTCTCTTCCAGCAGATTTAATGTGTCTCTTATAATATTTAAATCTTTGATTCATTTTTATTTTACTTGTAGTCCATGATAAGAGACATGGATCTAGTTGTAGTCTTCAGCATGTGGAAAGTTAGTTTTTCCAGGATCATTTATTAAAGAAGCTATCTTTCTTCCAGTAAGGGTGTTTGGCCCTTTTGTCAAAATAAGGTAGTTGAATGTGTTTTGGTTTGTTTCTGTATCTTCTAACCTGTTCTACTGATCCTCAGGTCTCTTCCCCACCAATACCATGCTGTTTTTTTT
>PVKN010019548.1:0-16333 GCA_004027915.1 Capromys pilorides | reverse complement strand
TACAAGGTCTCACTCTGCAGCTCAGACCCGTAGTGATCCTCTTGTTTCATCCTCCTCAGTGCTGGGGTTACAGGCCTGCACCACCACATCCAGTCTTGGTGGCTGGGTTGGTACACCCTGGGTGGGGCCAGTGCAGCATGTGGTACCAGGGACACAACCTGGATCTTTGCCCTTGCTTAGGCACATGTTTAGACCACTGAGCTGTCTCTGTGGCCCAGAGCCCTTCTTAGCTGCATGGTTGTAAATACTCATTTACTGAAGCTGCAGTTTCTTCTCTGCAAAATAAGGGGCAGCAATAGTCCCACTCAGCTTAACTTTAGAACGGCTCAGCAGACAGCTCAGGGGCCGTGCGTGGCATTTGGAGGTGCCCAGCATTTGTGCTATGCCTAAGGGTGGAGGGGCTGGCAGTGGCTGATCCATGCTGTCAACTTGAGAAGCTTTGGCGCTTAACTAAGTCAGCACAGCAATTCCACACCTTAGGGTGTAGAGGAGCTGCCCTAGGGTGCCTCATCACTTACAGGATACAAAATGGAAACAAGGATGGACGGAGCACCCCCTTTTCCTCAGAGGAGTTCCGGTCCTTGTCTCCAGCTTGGACGTCATCTCCTGGCTTCTAGTGTGGACTCTCCAGCCTCCGCCTTGGATCCTTTGGCCCTCCGGCGTGGACTCACCAGCTTCCCGTTGCAGACCCATCGGCTCCTGATGCAGACTTGTGCAGCACCCTGCGGTGAGTCTAGACCTTGGACTGAATCCTCCAGGCCCCAGAGGCCCTCTGCATGCTTCCTCGCCGGACTCCGTGGCTGACCACTGCAAGCCACTTAGTTAATGTCATAGACATTTGCACATCTCGCCTTATAGCCATTCCCCTCTTAAGACACTGACCGATACAGTGCTGCTCTGTGTTCCTAAGTCTTCGATGCAACAACAGAAATCCAGTGAAAGCAGCAAAGCAGACCTCGAGGGAGCTCTCAGAGAGCAGCCACAGAGATGGCCCCTGCCCTGACCTGGGCTGGAGGAGGGGCAGGTACAGCGAGGGGCCCACCGTCCTCCACCCTGCTTAGCATCACCGCAGGCAGCCCCAGAGCCACGCTGACCCTGGATACCCTACAGCCATGCCATTGGGTTACAGCGGTGGCAGTGGGCAGCAATGGCAGTCATGTGACTGGCTGGGTGGTTCTCCTGTCACTGTCCACTCAGGAGGTCTCAGGGCTGATGCATTCGGTAGGCTGCCCCCAAGATCAGTCACAGCTAGAGAAAGAATGACGCTGAGATTTACCCGTCTGTGCTTAGAGAAAGCGCATGGGTTGGAGCCCTTCTGCACTGGTGTCCGCTCTGCTCTCACGCCCCACATTCTACAAGTCAGTCCACTTTGGCAGAATGCTCACAAACCTGCAGCATGAAGCAGTCAGGCATTGGTTTCCGTGACATGGATCAGGTTTCAGTGGAATGCTGTGTGCAGATGCGACCTGAAGAAACCTTTGGCAGACCAAAGACAGTGGCAGCAGAGAGGTGAAGATTTCCCTATGTTGGTCCTGATGGGCCTGGATTCCCTGGGGAAAGGACAGAGGCTTTGGGATGTTCTTATGATTCCGGGTCTGGTTCTCTGAATATCCTGAGTTGATCCTATCATGATTCTAGTCACATCTGGCCAGCGGTGCGCACCCACGAGAAGGACTGGAGTTGCTGAAGCACATGGTGTGTGGACCTCCCTGTGTAGTACACAGCATGTTTGTGTTACTGGTGGAGGAGGAGGACATGGTGTTGAAGGGGTGATGGGGTCGGGTGGGCCAGGAAACACTTGGTCAGAGCCTGCAGTTCGGGGGATCCTTTCTCTGCAATGGAGACAGACAGGAAGTAGAGGAGTCCGTGACCAGCAAACATTAAGGCAGGAGAAGCCTGGGAGCCCATGTGAGGATGCGAGTTGACTGACCGCAGCTGGCAGGAGGGAGCCATGCAAAGCCCTTGGCAAGGGAAGACGCAGACCAGGGCTGTCCCAGCGAGGAGCTGTCCTCGGCGTTCTCTTCCCAAGAGGCCCGCACTGGGACTCCATCGCCCTCATCACTGGCAAAGACCTCTTGTCCCCTCACTCCTACTTCCAGAATGACATGGATGCTTCATGCACAGCATGCTGGGTCCTGCTCTGAGCCAGAGCAAGGGACTGAGAGAGGGAGGAGCCGTGTCTTTGTCCTTGTCCTGGCTGGCTCCACTTCAGCAGGTTCCTCTGCATTTCCAGGAAAACCTCTCTTCTCCTAGCCTCACAGTGCCAGGGGAAACCTGATATTTGTGGCCATGGTGTCACATGAGTTAATTCATCAGAGAGCTCTGCACCACTGCCCAGTACTGTAAGCTCAAGATAGTGCACCACTGATGTTAGCATCATGAGAGCCACAATTACTATTTTTCCCTGCCAGTGAACATAAGCCTTATCTCTGAGCTATTTGTTAACCTGAAATGAGACCCCAGACACCCGGTGGGCAAGTGCAGGGGCCACACCACCCCAGGCCCTGCACTTCCTTGACAGATGCCCTCAGCTTCTGATGCACGTCAAAGTACCCGAGGCTCTGATAACTCCTGACACGCGGAAATCTATTTCAGCCGCTGTGACCCACACTGATTTGCTCCTAAGTGACTGCTGGCCTCCTCCAGAAGGAGAGGCCCACTTGTCCAGGAAATTTATTTCTCCTTCTAATTCAATGAGCCTTTCCCTGAACTCCACAAGGGTGAGCAAACACCTCTCATTTGTCCTTTAATGGAAGATGAGGGAAGTAGGTGGCTCATTTTATTAGCAGCAGTGACAATTACAGGGCCTTTGGTACAACTTCCTGGTCTCATAAACATTTTGGGGGCACAGGCAGCTGTCACTGTTAATGGAACTGAGGCTGGGACGGGCTTCGGAATGTGGGCTCAGTTGAGAGCTGGGAAGCGACCGAGTGGGGCATGGCCCTGGCTCCCCACACAGCTGAAGAACCCTAATGAGGAGATCCAGGGGCTCTGCATAGGGTGCGCTGGGCAATTTTTATCTCTGAGGTATGGGAACTAAGAGCAGGATCCAGCATCCATGTGATGCTGGATGGGACCGAAATCCATCGTGGCGTGGCCAGTGGGGCCTCCCATGACCCGTGTCCTGGCTGGTGAAGGTGAAGCTGTTTCCACCACCCCCATCCCCCGAGATGTGTAGTGTCCTAGGCTCAGGGAAGGAGACAAACTTCTGTCTGGGAAGGAGAGGCGCCAACCCAACGGAGATCTTTCAAGGACTCTGTCTGCATCTGTCCTCTCTGGGTGCTGGCTGGTAGCCCAGCGAGAGTTACTGCAAATGCTCAGTGGAAGCTCCCTGCCCGTGGTGGGATAGCGCATGCACACACGCATGCACGCAACACACATACATACACACACGCATGCATGCAAGCACACATGCATGCACATACACATGCACGCATGCACACATGCATGCACACACACAGCAATGAAACCCGGCCATAAAGACCCAAGGTCATCGAAAGCTGGCAGAATGAAAGATGCCAGAGGCCACGCGGGAACACAGTGATCTGGCTGCGGGTCAGATGTGTGATTTATAATAATGGGTGGTGGATGGCATTGACCCTGGGCCAGACTTTGTCAAAGCCAGGAATGAGAGATTTCTTATTATTTTGGGCTTGAGGTTAATCATGTCAGCTTCCTGGATGAGGCACCATTGAAAGTAGCCCTCAGTGAACGAGGGTCTGGATTTGGACCTTGCCCCAGGAAGGGGAAGGACAGAGAACAGAACGGTCCAGTACAGGAGCGTAGCTCTGGCACCAGCAGGTGTAGAGGCACCCTGGCAGCCTGGATGCCCACCAGGGCAGCGCAGCTCAGAGGTCTGTGGTGCCCCCTGGATTTACAAGTATCTCAGGTTGCGCCATGTGAGAGACACTGGAACCTGAGCCTATAGAAGATCAAAGGCAGTTAGTTTATTGATTGATTGATTGATTGATTGTGGTACACGGTCTCACTACGCAACTCTAACTCATAGTGCTCCTCCTGTTTTCAGTCTCCCCAGTTCTGGGATTACAGGTGTGCATCACTACACCCAGTCTTGGTGGCCAGCTCAGTGCACTGGGGTCAGGGCTGGTGTGGCATGTGGTGTCGGGGATGGAACCTCCGTCCCTGCGCTTGCCTAAGCAGGCTCTTAGACCCTGAGCTATCTCACTGGTTCTGAAGTCAGTTCAGAATCGTAATGGAACTTGAGAGGAGTAAGTGCCTATGGAAGCCGGGGGACGTGGAGGCGGGGGACAGGGATGGGGAGCAAGTCCAGGAGAGGCAGCCTCGTGAAGCAGGGGTCGCCAGGGAACAGTGCATCCAGCTGGCTGTGTGATCTCAGTGCAGTTACTCAAACCCTCTGCGCACTCCTGTAATGTTGGGTACATGAGGGGCACCTTAAGAGAGTGACAGCGGGTGTCCTACACCCTGTGGACATGCCAACATCCTCAGGCATGGAGGGAGGCTGCTCTTGGTAAGGTCCAGATGTGCAGCTTGTAGAGCAGGAGCATTGGGGTGGCCTTCCTGACACCCAGTGTAGGGGACCCTCCTCCAGCTGGGGGCTTGAGGGTGGCGGGAGCTGGCCCAGTGCCCCTGTGCTCCCAGTGTGGTAGCCCTGCCCGACACCAGGCCTGCTCACCCTCTGAGCCTCTGCACACATTTTCCTCTCCTCAGTGCCAAGCTTCGCCTCTCGTTTCCCTGCTTTGCAGCCTTCCCAGGCCCTGGTCAAAAGCTGCCTTTCAGGAGCTCATGGACCCTCACTTTGCTCCATCTGCAGCCCCAGGAACACCCAGCTCTGTCCTAATTACATTCTGGTTTCCTTCACCATAGTAACTACTGATAGCTTGATATACCCAAAACCTTGGGTGGAAAAAATTGCAGCAATCCCAGTATACACAAATGCAAAGATGCTGTAGCCCCTGCTTTTCAGTCTTCTTTGTTTTATATTGGGAATCAAACTCAAGACCTCACGTTCTTCCAGGCAGGCACTGTGCCACTGAGCTATACCTCTAGCCCTTGTGGCCATTGCTTTTTGACTGTCTTGTATGAAACCCACTGTGGTGGGGATTTCACAGCGTTGCCTTCTCCCCATAGCACCCACTGTGGCAGGATCACTTCCTTGTTGGCCAAAAAAGGACACAGAGGTTCCAGGTGAGAGAGAGCTGCGCACCTGCATCTGTATCAGCTCCCAGGAGCCTTCGGTCCACAGCAGCCTGCTTCTCTTCCCAGGACTTGAGTTTAAAGACGCCCAAGTCAACACACTCCTTGGCACTGTTCTCACATGTGCAGCTATGCCCAGGAGTCAACAGGACCCTCTGAGTGGTGTCCCTGGAGTCTGTTGTGTCAGCCTCCTGTGCTAGGCAACTTCTATGGGCACAGAGGTCTAACTAACCTGGCAGAGCTGCCCCTGAGAATGCACAGCTCCTGACAGTGAGGAATCCAAGAACAGGGCATCTTCCAAAGGTACAAATATGAATGGGTCGGAAATAATAGGCTCCTTCCTGAACTGAGGGGGAGGCGTAGGGCACGCGACTTCGCTGCACTTCTGACCTCATGCACAGAAGCTGCTCTTTGGGTAAAGAAGTAGGGCCTTGCTCACTGCAGGCTCATCCAGCCGCTTGGCAAGAGGGGACGCTGGTCTGAGCCCCAAAGGTTTGGATGAACTTGTATCTGTGGGATGCAGCCCTGCCATGGACCCAGTCATGGCACCCAAAAGCCGCCCCTGGCCCTGTCCCTACAAGCTTTGGAGTGTGCAAATGTGATTCGGTGAAGGGCCTTGAGAGGAGAGGCCAGCAAGGGTTGTCTCTTGGGGCCTTGATTCCATCACAGGACCCTTAAGCTCAGTATGTCCTTCCCGCTTCACTTGGATCAGGAGGAAGAAGCCAGGCAACAGCAAAGTCACTAGTTCTGCCAAAAGAGGAGGAGGGTGCATGAGCCCAGGAGCTGAAGAAGCTTCCGGAAGCTGAAAAAGGACCACGTTCCACTTAAATCTCCAGAAAGGAGTGGCACCCCTGCTGACACCGCGGCTTGAGCCCCTGAGACTCACGACCGCAAGATCGAGCCTCTGCGTTCTCAAGTCAGCGGCAATTTGTCAAGAGTGATGCAAGGTGGGCCAGACACCCACCAGCATAGCAACACTCCTGCACTGGGAGTGAGGCCCCGCGAGGTGCTGTGACCCGCACAGGAACTTTCCAGAAGGGAGCATGAGGACAGGTGGCTAGGGAGAGAGCTCAGAGCTGGCTCCACCTCATTCTTCCTGAGGACATCCTCCCAGCCCTCTAAGGACACACAGTTCATGGGACCTGTGTGGGCTCCACCTGGGGTGAGGGCACTAGGCCGGGCCATGTCCTCCGGGAGCCTGGGTGTGCACTCGCCTTATGGGGGCGCGAGGTGCTCAGTGCAGCTCAGCTTCCAGAGTCGATGTAGGGTCACCACGATACAGGAGCAGTGCCTTTGGCTGACTTGAGTACCTATTGCCAGCCCCTGAAGCCTTGTAGATGGTGAATCCATTGTGCTTATCAGAGGCTGTTTTATTAGAGGTGAGGCTTGATCTTTACCCAGTATGAGAAGCAAATGTCTAGGGCACACCCGATAAGCATTTGGTGACAGCCAGCTGTGTCGCCCAGAGCCTCGGTTCTTACTTGCCTAGGGTTTTTTGTTTTTGTTTTTTTTTTTTTTTTTTTTTTTTTTTTTTTTTTTTTGTGGTACCAGGGATCGAACTCAGGACCTTGTGCTTTCCAGGAAAGCACTTATTCCACTGAGCTGTCTCCCTGCTGTACCTGAGTTTTTGAGATGCTCATTAAGCAACAGATGAATATAGTTTTCCAATCAAATGCTAATACAATCAGGATCCCCTACTCTACCCAGTCTACCTTCCAAATTTTTGCATTTCCGAAAATCGGTATTACTTTTCATGATATTTCTTCCAATTTTAAAAAATAATACCTCATTAATCTATAATCTGTTGATGAATTTTTCTTTAAAATATTATTTCTTGCTGTGGAAGAGGCTGCCTTGGCTCTTAACACGTGTGCACACACACACACACACACACACACACACGCACAGGCACACCTTCTGGGCGGTGTAGCTGTGCATTCTGGGTAAGTTAGAATGCCTGGAGAACTTACATATTAAATTTTATAGGCTACTCAGCTGTGGAGTTCCCTATAATTATACATTTTTGTTGTGAAAGCTATTTCCCTTGAAGTTAATAACAATTTATTATTGTTAATTTGTTCACATAATTCTCTGTATAGTTATTACTTATTAATTTTTACCTTCACAATAACTGGAAGGCAGCTCATAATGTGGGCAATCACTGGTGATTTACCAGTGTCCCCTTATTCTCTGAGGTGTCCTGTCTCCATGATTCCAGCCCTCCGCCTGGGCAGGGGGTGGCTAAGGCGGTTTCCTTCACCCTCTTCTTGGGATTTCTCTTTGTTGTTTTCATTGTCCAAGGCCCATTTCACTGAGTCTGTTCTTCTTTACTGGAGGGTTGATGTCTTATTACCCTGGAAAGGGTATTCCGGAGGCTTTCTGGAAAGACAGTCTGCAGGAATTGATCCCCTCTGTCTCTTCTGTCTCTGTCAAAATAAATAAATATATTTATTTTATTTTCACATTTCATGAGCAGTGTGTGATTTTAAATTGAAAGTCACTCTGTCTCACAATAAAAAAGGATTTGCTGCTCTGTTTCCTGATTTCTCGGATCACTACTGACAAACCCAGGGCCCTTTGATTTATTATCGTTGATAACTCTATTTCTGTTCTGTAAGTTTGTCACGTGCTGCACCCGCAGGGCGGTACTGTGATGTGGACAGCTGGCCACCCTGGGGAGGCCGACTAGCTCTCGACGTTCTGCTCATGTGTTCTGTTCCTAAGAAATTTCTTGTGTTACATCTTGAACTATTTTCTCCAGTTTCCTCTCTTCCTTTTCTCTGCAGCTGGTGTGAACCACATATTTGATCTCTTCATCTTTTCTCCTTCTCTTTATGACTCTACTGCCTCTGTACTTGGCATTTATTTTCTAAGGAGATTTTTTCTGGCTACATGTTTTAATCCTGCTGTTCGAGTGTTTCATCAGACAGTTTTCTAAACAAAATTCCTTTCTAATCCTCTGAATACTCTTACATTGCATTTGAAAGATTTTCAGCTGTGATATTTTTCTCTGGTTTCCCTTAGGAGAGGAATTATAATTACTTATAGTTTTCTAGTTAGTGCAGTCCCTATTTCTTTTGACTGTTTTGTATTCATTTTGAAGACAATGTTTGAAGCTAGGAGCTTTCATAAAATAAATGCCTGGACTAGGTTGTCAATTCTTATTTGAGTGTAAGTGACTGAATATGCTAATAAAAATGCTTCGTGCCTGGATACTAGCCCCACAGTCTCTTCTCTGCTCAGTCATTTCTCACGAGGGAGGCCATGGCTGACACTGGGTGAGAGTCAAGCAGCAGCGCAGGGATCTGAGGAGACAGCTCGGTGGCCTAACTGCCTGCCTGGCTGGTGTAAGAACCCGGGTTTGATCCCCGCAACCTCATGCTGTGCCGGCCAT
Organism: Capromys pilorides; assembly: GCA_004027915.1. Classification (NCBI taxonomy): domain Eukaryota; kingdom Metazoa; phylum Chordata; class Mammalia; order Rodentia; family Capromyidae; genus Capromys; species Capromys pilorides. Next base: position 7,764 of record PVKN010019548.1, on the reverse strand, counting down.
GGGCCACTAGGAGTTTGAGCTATGTAGCAAGACACTGTACCACTTAAATAAATAAAAGATTTCTTAATAATTAAAAAACAATAGCAGCAGAGCAGGGTTGCAGAGCAGAGTTGCAGACCAGCGTTCGGCTCTGTAGAGGGTCCCCATGCGGCCCTGAGTCTGCGCCGTGCCTGACGCTCGCGTTACAAGGGCCGCACTGCTACCTTTACCCTGCCTTCTGTGGCAGGTCAGCCCCTAAGGGGGCTCTGGTGCTGCGGCCCCCTTAGGCGCCGCTCCGGTTCTGCCTCTTCACTTCCACTCCCTGCCTCTCCCTCCTCCTCAGATGAACCTGCACCTCCAGTTTCCAGCCTTCCCCCAGGTCCCTTGGCAAAAATCAGGAGTCCCTCCAGGTGCTGGACCAATGTAGAGTAAGACTTCTGTGACTATCTGCAAATTCATTTCTCTGCCTCCCACAATTCTGCAGTCGTCTCTCATTCTATCCTTTTCTCTACTTTCCTGGACTTGCGGGTCTGGAAGCAGCATCACCTAAGGGGCTCATTAATAAAAATGTGGGAAATGGAAATCACCAAGGAAAGGGGAAAGGTGGCTGGCACTCTCATGGGTGCTTTCGAAGGGGACTGTAAATTCTGGGCTTGGTGCTATAGAGCAAACAGGAGAGTTTTAGATAAGTACAAGTCAGAAGGACACCCAAGTGCAGTGGCCAGCATGAGGGAAAAGCCAAAGCGTGTTGGGTGGAGAGTCCAGGGACAGAGCTGGGGCCACCAGATCCTGCAGCCATACTGGAACCTCAGCCTCGGTTCGGAGCTCAGCTGGAGCCACTGAAGGCACTGGAATGGTTGCGTGCTACAACGTTTCTCTTGGAGGGCAGGACAGAGTGAACGCTAGCATTTTGGGGGAACCATTTGCTGGGGGAAGCAGACCAGTACTTTGGAAAAAATCAAGTAGACATTTCTGAATGTTTAGTTACTGCAAACAAACCATCCCTGAGATTATTCCTCAAAGATCTCTGGTGGTTGAGGTCCCTCAGAGGGATGCAGGATCTGTGCTGAGCCCTGAAGCCCAGTGATCTCCTTTGTCTTTTTCCATCAGAACTTTTGGTTCCCCACACATTTCTTTCTCTAGGACAACAGGATCGTGTTTGACACCTGGCACCCAAACTTCTCCAGGGTCCGAGAAGCTATTGGCACCAATCTCTTGCTGCAGGGAGAAGGAGCTTGCGGTGTCAAGGCTTGGACATGCCAGACTCACACTGGGGGACGTGCCTGCCCCTCATTGCCTCCAGCCTCTTCAACTGCTTGTAGGAGTTCACTTCACCCTCGTCAGACAGTGGAGGCAAAGGTCCACACAGTGAGATCACCTGCCTGGTGCCTATGGCTATGAAATGGCCAGCGAACGTGGGAAAGAGTCAGCCTGATACGCTCTTGCATATTCTGCCTGCGGCTCCCTGCTCCGTGCTGTGGCTGTGGTCATGTGGGGAGTGAGGTTGCAGCCTCAGTCCCTTGGCATCTGGATGGGGAAGTCCTGTTGCCATCACTACCTGAATCTGGCATTCAGTGGCCACGCACTAGGACTTGGTGTCACCAAGCCTCCATTAAAGATAAGGCCGGAGTACAAGCCCAGACGCCGTGGCCTAGCCCGTGCCTCTCTCACCACTGGCTCAGCCACTGCCCTTTCTGACTTAAAGGGCCCAAAAGGCATCTTAGTGCTTCACGAAGCTCATGCTCATCTTTCCTTACAATTTCTTTCTTTCCCTTAGTACGTGCTAATGACACACAACATGTGCTCTCACCTCAGAGCTGGCACAGGGACGTGTACGGGCCCCAACTTGGTCCTCTTTCCCTCCCATTCCCTTCTCCTCCCTCTTCTTTCCTTCCTCTTTCTTCTCCTATATGCCCTTTCCACAAGGTCTATCCCTCTGTTTTCTACTATTTACCTTCTAGTTGCTCTCTAGGTGCTTCCCACTTTGGAATTCTCGTGTACAAGAAGATATGTGGTATTCACGTGTCAGTATCTGATTTGTCTCAGTAGGCATCATGGACTCAAGAAGCACCAACTCTCCCCCCACCAAAAAAAACCCTCAAATTTATGTCTTCATGACTGAGTAATACCCCACTGTGATACAGAGTCACTAACTCATTGGGGAAGACGCTTACAAGAGGAATAGCTGAGTCTAATGGAATCCATAATTCTAGTCTTTTGGAAAATTTCCATAAAGAAGAAATGCAGACAAGCAAAAGGAATTCTGGGCAATAGGATCAAAGCAGGAGGTACTGCGGTTCAGACCTCAGGCTCACGCTCCTCAGCAAGGCCCGCTTGGCGCTTGCTCTCAGCTTTTGTTCATCCTCCTCCCCAGTCCTGTCCTCTGCAGACTCATCAGAGGCCTGCAAGCCAGGACCCTAGCAGCTTCTCTTTCTAGAGATTTTCCCTCCCTTGAGTGCTGGCCTCCCCACACTGCCTGGGTATCATCAATGGAGTGTTCATGACTTGGGAAGAATGGTAGCTGTGCCGGGGGGGTCACGGTGGCCTCTCTTCCTCCAGGCAGGGACATTGCCCAAGATGAAGTGGATTGTCCTAGGGCCCAGGAAACCCCCAGGGCTCCCTTCTTCCTACCAGAGCATCTTGGGTCCAACTCCATGGTTGCTCTCATTGGCTGGCTACCGCCTCCCGGGATCAGGCAGCGGTGGTGAGCCAGGCAGCTCTTGCTTGTTACAAGCTCTACAATGTTCACTCTCACTGGCCCAAGGTCAAGGACTGTGCCTGGCCAACTTCTCCCTTTGCCATGGTCAACACAGACTCTGGAAAGTAGAAATCACATGGAAATATTTGTAAAAAGTAAAGGAAAACAAAGGAGGGGCCTGGGGAAGAACAAGAAGGAAAAAATAAACCAAAGCCATGAGCTGCAGTGGTTCGGTAAGCTAGAGTCCTTTTCATTTTCCTGTTATCATACACAGGAATACTGGGGATTCCCTTCGCTAACTTCAAATTTGCAAGGCTTTGGTCTTTTGTAAAATTGCATCATTTAAGAGGAAATCATTGCACTTTTTAAAAGGAGAAGCCAGAACAAATACTGAGAAGTGTATAAGGGGAGAAAAAATAATAAAATCCAGAAAGGAATTGCCGTGGAGGCAATGTCCACCTGCCCCGGTCCACACACACACACACACACACACACACACACACACACACACATACACACATGCCAGGAGAGGCTCTGCTTCTGCTGAATCTGCAGATGCTGCAGCCCTGAGTGGAAATCATCTCCAAATCCACTCTGACCAGCGGGATGGAGGCGAGAGGTGACTGCACTAACTGATCTGCTATAGAACTTCTCAGGGCAAAACACATTCTACCAAGTGGGACACACAACACAGGTAGAAAGGCTTTTCTCACTGCTAGGAATCCTTCCACGGAGTAACGTATTTTGCAAGGAAATTGCCTGAGAGGTCAGATTTGTCCATCATGGATGCCTTAAGGAAAATCCTGTCCTTTCCTTGTGCAGCATGGTGGAAGTGTTATCTCTGCAGTTCGCTACGCCATGTCCAGGTTCTAGTTAACATGGGGTCCACTGTCCTCCTGCCAAGGCTGACCATGGTGCACGGCTAGCTCTGAGCCAGGTCTGCCTCATCCACTCTGCCTGGTTAGCTGCCTTCAGCCTCAGAGTGGAGGAGAACTGCTGTAAATAACTCAGCTGCACACACTGCAGTGCAGAGCATGCTATCCACTGGGGAGCTTTGTCCCGCTTGGAGAGCTTCTGTCTCGGGCTCTGGCTCAAGTCCTAGGTCACCTTGCAGCTTTGAGCCCTTCACTGCCGGGTCCCTCCTGAATTTAACTTGCTCTCCTGCATGGCTTGATAGAGTCTCCACCTGGCTCTTTTACAAACTCTTTTCTTGGGAGGCAATGGAGAGCCAGGCAGACTTTCCTGTCTACGTAATGTCCTGCAAGGGAAATTTAATGCTGAGTGCTTCTGGTTCTGTGAAACAATGCGTGAAGTAGATTCCAGGTACTGCACATTAAAAAAATATTACTATTATACAAATGTCTCATTTTTATTTGCATGGAAGAGGGAAAAGGAGGCCAACACAGGAGGCTGGCTTCATATCTGCATGTCTAATATAATAAGAAATCTTGGAATTTTGATAGACTTAATCCTGACCACAGAGAGTATAAAATAGCAGAAACCTGCTGCCAACAAAAACCAGGACCACACCAGAAAAGCCATCGGCGTTCAGGCAGCGAATGCCAGGTCTTGCCTGGCAAAGCCCCAGCCAATGATTCAGTGTACAGCATCCCAGGCTATCAAGCTGGACTTGGCTTTGCCCCCAACCCTGTTGAGGCTTGAACTGACCATTGCCCCTCCACCCATGCCCCTCTTGGCCAGCAGGCTGTGGCCATTTGGCTGCACTCACTCCTAGGAAAACCAGCCTTGCAAACACCCAGGGGCGTTGCTTGTGAAGCCCCTCACATCCCCAACTCACAGTTCGCTTTCTCTCACCACCCCCACCCTCCATAAGTTTTCCCAAACTTCTTTATGGATTATGACAACTCACAGATCTTTCTTTGTCTTTTCCTGGTCACTGCTGTTTAGAAAGCTGTTCATCATATGATTTCAATACAAGCTCTTGTAATGTGATTACATTAACCATTCTGGAATATCGTCTCACAGAACCAAACCACAGAATTCTTTTTTTTGAGCTACATTGAAAACGTCTGAGCTCTATCTTCAGTCTCTTTATAATCCAGGGACGCCACTAGAGTCAGTAGGTGAGGAGGCCAACCTGAAGACACGTGTGAACGTGCATTTAGAAGGTGGGTGATGGCCATGGCATGGGTGTGGCTGGGAGGCAACGGGTGCCCATGCTTCTTGAAATTAAAGTAAGTTCTCTTTGCTTGGTTCAAAGACCCTAGTCACTATGTACCTGGGAATGTGGTCTTCCAGCTTGGCCCTGGTTGGGTGAGGGAACTGGCTCCTGTCTTCCCCCAAGTCCTGCAGGAGGGACGCCTGGAGCTTGGTGATTTGCAGGTTGAGACTGAGGGGGAGGGTCCCTTCTGCTGCAGTCTATGTGAAGAAACACCATTGCCTAGGATTCCGATGTTGAAACTCATTAATAAAATATTGCAAGAAGAAAAGGAAAAGGAGGAAGGGGAAGAAGGAAGAGATGAAGGAAGAGAGATAATTTGACTCAATTCCAGTCACTGAGTATTAATCCATTCTGATGGCTGTAAGAAGTCGTCATAAGCCAGTGCCTTAATCAGTATTCCCAGCAGTGTGGCACCTCAAACCTATGACTTACGGGAGGAGAGATCCATCTGTCTTGTGGCTTCTGAAGATTCAGTCCATGGCCGGCTGGTCCTATGGCAGAAATGGCCCGGTGAAGTTACACGGTAAAGTCCAGCCGGTCACCCCACTGTAGCAAGAAAGTGAGTACAGGAATGAGGACAAGAGTAGCCATGCCAAGGCCACACCTCCATGCCCACCTCAGCCTGACAGCCAAGACAGTTTGGAAGATGTTAGATTCAAACCACAAAGCAGTGCTGCTCATGGACAACAGCAATGCATTCATTACCATTCCAGGAGTTGGGAAGTCTGAGGCCACAGCTCCGGCCCATCCCGCCTCTGGCCCAGAGGCGGCCTCTTCTCTGTGTGCCTTCTCTCACTGGTGGGAGGCCAGGTGGCTCTTTGGCCTCTTTCCTGAGCACACCAGTCACAACTGTGAGGGTGAATCCTCATGATTTCATCAGACCTCACCATGAACTGAAGGTCAGAGCAAAAGCATTCAGGCCATGGTCAACAAGCCCTAGAATTGCGTTCTGTCCACAGAGCCACATGTGTGATGCGATTTGCTTGCCTCGTTCCCATAGTTTCCCAAGTCGGAATTCCATCCGCATCTCAATGGAATGGGAAGGAGCCCCGCTCCACTAGGGGTAGGATGAAATGATACCTCTACACTGCCTCTTGTCATGGAAATATTCTAAGAAGCAGTTCATTTGGGCCACATATATAGAACTTTGCTTTCAGTTAAAAAAAGCAGCCTATCATTCAGGAAACCATGTTCATAATGTGTACCAGTGTGTATGTCTGTGTGCTTGTGAATGTGCACATGGATAACGGATTCTACACTGCAGGGGGCAGAAGCCAATTTAGCTTCCAGCTCCTATTTGTGATTTTTGTTAGAAGGTGACAAAAGTTGCCCAAAGCTCCAAACACTCAATCCACATGGTTGGGACTTATTTATTCTTATTGTTTTTTCTTTTTGACATTGTACTTACATACAGTATGATAGTTATTGTTTATGGATATTTTTGTTCCTGATTCAAAATTAGTGCCATTTGTTTGATTTAGAGACTGTAGTTCTCAAACAGGGAACCAAAGGTGACCACAGTCTTAGAACTCTGGAGCAGCTCTACATGCCTTTGATGGGTAGAAAAATGTTTTCCAGCTGGTAGTAGCTGTTCTGTTATTTTTTCACATCCATGTCTTCTCATCTTTGACTCCAGCATGGCGGGGTCTTTTCCTACGGGCTCATGGGTCCGCAAAGGTTGGTTTGCATAGGCGATGCCTGTGCCACTTGGAGATACGGCATAGGTCACTGGGCACTTGTTCTGGGGTCCTCTTGGCAAGCACCCATCTCTAGGCAAAGGGTCTGGGCTCGCAGAGTTTCATGAACAGCCTGTGTCACTGAGAGGCCTAGGGAGTTATCTCATTCTTAAAACTCAGCCATAGTTAATTGGCAAAGCCTACTCCACTTTACCAAGAGGGCCAACAGTAACAAACTCTAAAGCAGCAGCTTTCTTAAAGGCATACGAAGATTAGAAGCCAAGGGCCGGTGGGGAGCAGTGCTTGTAAGCTGCTTCTCTGTGCAAACCCAGCCTGAGCTGTCGCGTTTGCCTCTTTCAAGAGTGTGAATCCACCCACCATGGCAGAGAGCATCATGCCTGTGTGGGGAGGTGCTCCAGGCTGTGCCCACCCGGATGGAAAGGGCATAGGACTCGAGCCCCCATGACGCGTGTGTGTTTCCCAGACATGCCTCTGCTCAGCTCCAATAACTCACTCTTAGACCCCCTGTTAGCTCTCAGAAAAGGGGAGAAGAGCGCCTTGGTAGCCAGGCGCTATGTTGGATGAACTGGAGCAGCACCCAGGCCACAAGCTCCTGTGTGAGCACCGTGCCAACACCAGCAGCCACCTGGAGTTGTGCCTGAGGCCCCTGGCTTCTCATGGGTCCAGCAGCCTTCCAGTGGGGTTAGCTTTGCTATTTCCATCCTGAAGGAGCAAAAGCTGAGGAGTGGACAGGAGAGCCCAGCTCAGCCTGCGGAGGCAGGGGAGCAAGCGGGCCAACCCACCAAGCCCCCGTGTTTCCTCCTTACGATGCTCTTGGAGTTTCAGTGTTAAACAAGACGCATGTTCATCAGGCGCAGGTGAGTATCTCCTGGACTCTCAAGACTGTGACAAGATAGAGATGTGGCTGAAATCCTCCCGGCTGCCCCCTTTGATTCCACTGTGGCTGCTCCCCCCGAGGGTTGGACAGCACTCAACCCAGCTCTTTAGTCTTCTCATGTGGGGGTCTCTGGTTCTCGAGGAGCTACACATCCAGGGCTGCAGCAAAGCATCAGGCCTGTGGGGTGCAGAATCCCGGCTTCTCACAGACCCATGAACTCTTTCACCTATGAGGAGGGTGGCTGGGGCTAGGGGCGCAGGACAGACACATCTATCTGTAGAACAAGTATATTCTTGACTTCCTCATTGGGCTGTGGGGTGTGTGTGTGTGT
>PVKN010019547.1:0-16314 GCA_004027915.1 Capromys pilorides | reverse complement strand
AAGGAGAATATGACTAAGGTGTTAGAAAATGCTGAGTTAACAGTAATTTCAGTTTTGTCTAGAGCCAGGCCAGACAATAATGAGTAACATCATGAGAGTTTTACAGTGATTCTGGGGTTGAAGTGTTGCCATACATATTCACAGAATGAGGATGTAGAGAATCAAAGATTTCCCAAGGTCACCAGGCCAGCTACATAACAGAGCCAGGACTAAAATATAGATGTTCTAATTCCACATCCCTCCCCTTCCTATGACACCCACTGCCTGGTGTGGACACGTCCTGCTTGAGAGGCAGTGACTTTGAGCTCTGGTTCAAAAGAATAGAAATGATGGTGCTACAGAGGCAATAGTCTTCGTGGAAAACTAGTCCATCATTTCTCATGTTGCTGTTGCTGAGTGGGAAAAGGCTCCCTGTGCTTCTGAGCTAAAGCAATTCCCTGGCAAGTGTGACAGGACCCTCCCTAGACCCACCCAGCCCAGGGTCAGATTATTGCTCCTTTCTCTCTGCTATTTGCTGTGCTCATCTTTACAGCAGTCTTCATTCTACAAAATAGGAAACAGTTCATTCTGGAGGCGATGAGGGTGGAGGGGCTCCACTGGAAGCTTGTAGGGAGGAACAGAGAGTGCCATGGCCACAGCTCTTTGTGTAGCAGCATTCTGCCCATGAGGGTCCTTCCTTACTTCCACAGTATAACCCAGGGAGCTGGATACGGTGATGCATGCCTGTTAACTTAGCATTCTGAGAGGCTGAAGCAGGAAATCACAAGTTTGAGCCTATTCTTGGCAACTTAGCAATTTTGTGAGACGTTGACTCAATATTTTTTTAAAAAGGGAACCAAGGATACAGATCTGACAAAGAGTCCGAGTTCAATTCCCAGTACTGCCAAAACAAACAAACAAGCAAGCACAGGGGTCAAGTATGAGAAGCTCTCATTAGCCAGCTATGTTCTAGGCCTAGTCTAACCCCAAGAGGTAGGAGCCATTACTAGGTTCTTCCACAGAGGAAATGACAACTGGAAATAGATAAGAAAGAACCAGAGATCTCAGAGCTTTTTAAAGCAAGGTATAGAGACTAGGCATGGTGGAGTATACCTGTAATCCCAGCTCCTGGGAGGCTGTAAACAGACAGATCACTGCAAGTCCGATTTAGTAGTGAGACCCTGAGCACCCTGTAGACCCTTCCCTAAAATACAAATAAATAAATAAAGCAAGACATAAACATTGTAAAACTTGCTCTGTGTGAGTGCCATGATTGTACAGTCCCGGGGTACAAGTTATTATCTTACATCATTCTCATTCAATCAAGAAATTCTATGATTGCTAACATATTGACAAGGCTGGGGTTTGTTACACTATTCTCACTATTTTGTGTATAGCTGAAAAATACTTCAAAAGTGAAAAGTTAAAAGTCTGTGGAATGCAAATAAGTAAAAATGGTATTGGCCAGGGATTTAGCTCAGTGGCACAGCACCTGCCGGACAAGTGGTGTGGGGTCCTGAGTTCAATTTCCAGTACCACCTTCCCTCTAAAAAGTGGTACTACGATAAGAACAATCTTAGGTTTGTTAGCTCATGTTTCAAAATAAATTACTTATAACCCATAGTTCTGTATACAACAAAGTACTTGTCACATAGCTCAGGGTAAGGGCAGCTGGGATAGCATGCTACATCAGTGGGTAAGGTCAACAATTGGATTTTTTTCTTCTCTGGTTCTTTTTTTTTTTTTTAATGAAATGTTTCTCACACCCAGCCAACAAACACATGGTTGGCACAGGGCGTTCCTCGTGGGCAGCCACTGTTGACAGGTAGTAGCAAGGTCTCCATATAGCAGCAGCCAAGCATAAGGAATCTTACACCTGGGATCCAGGTAGGTGTCTGCAGCAAGGGACAGAGCCCCAAAGATTCTGTGGCAGGAAACAGCCTAAAGTGACTAACACCTATGTTCCTATATTGACTAGCACTGAGCTGAGAGCTTCCCAGGCATCAACTGAGTTAATCTTTGTAGCAATCTAAAAAGGCGGGAGGAGGAGTTATTAAGCCCAATTTACAGATGAGGAAATGGAGACAAAAGAAGCAGAGTAACTAGCCAAGTTCTCATTGCTGGGATGTGGAGGTCTCTGTCAGAACTCCTGACTCCTCCACTGTCTACATTACCTCCCATTGGGAAGCCCTGTTCCTCAGAGGAAGTGAGAGGGTTTGGGATTGAACTGCTTAAGCACGATGTGGAATGGAAAAGTGAGTCCTAAAAGAGGCCAGAGGGTTGGGGGATGGATGAGCTCATGACAGAGAGGTGGCCCAGTTCAGTCCATAGCCTCAGAAAAAAGAAAGGAGTGGCAACCAGCTGGGTAGGAAACCTTAGCACAGCATATGGGGCCTGGTAAGCCTTCATTAACTATCTAGGAGCTGAGCTCTGAGCAGCTTCAGACACAAGGTAGTGGGTGTGGTAGTAGCTAGAGTCTTGGGAGCCAGTCAGCCCTTCATATACATTTGAATTTCTCCTATGGCAGCACACCCCACAGCTAGTTCAAGGACATGAACCTTGATGTCTTAGCCCCTGTCTTTGAGTTCTTCATACCCCAAGAGCAGTCTGTGTCACCAGGGGGCTATGACTCTTAGCCCTGCTCCAGAGGGACTGAGAATCTATTTATCAAGCTTCCTTGGTGACCTGTGTGAGAGGCCTCCCTCTCCCCTTGTGACACTCCCATGGGGAATGTACCAGCCTTCCTTCATCTGAGGTTCCTTTTTCTTACACTAGGCCCTGGGCCCCACCTCTGTCCTAGTCTTGGTTTCTGCACAGATTCATTGGTATGACTGAGGGAGGCAGACTTCTCCATTGTCTGCGTTTCCAGAACTTTATTCATAATGTTCATATAACCTCATCTGTCTCAGGTTCATGAACTTGATGGGGATGAGGGCAGCTCTTCTGCACAGTGTGACAAAGTGGTGACACATGGATCACATGGAAGAAATCAGGGAATACTCACATATTCTGCAGTGAGTCACAGCCTTTCTGTGGACTATGTGCTGGACGATTATGTTTCTGGCTTCTATTTCTTAATTGAGGGTACACTGGATAATGTACCCTTAGAATGACTACCCCCCCCCCAAATGCAAGGTGTGTTGGGGACAATAGATCAGGTTCTCCCTGGTCTGAAAACACTTTAAGCAAAATGAAAGAACAAGTGAAGTGCTCTATAAACATGGCCAGCTGTGATTTGGGTAATATTAGTGGACAGTAGTATAATAGTAACTACAGGGCTGCTCACCTGTGTTTCCTCACTCCACTCTCTTTCTGTCCCCTTGCATTTGTTCTGGGTTCCCAATGCAAGCTATAGCTGATAGGGACCCTGTCACCATGGATCTGCTTGTTGTTCAAATACTTTCTATTGGCATTTCTCATGCTTCCGCTAGTAAAGGCTCATGACAGCTCTTCCTTAGCTTGCTGAGCTCTAGCTTGTGCGTAAGAAACCTGGGGCTCAGAGAAGTTAAGTCACTCAAGATCACAAGTCTAGAAAGTACCATCAGATTAGAATATAGACCTTACAGGGATTCTAAAGCCCAGGTCTTTCCCTCCATGCTTGGTTGTTTCAGTCCCACCTGGGTCTGGTGGGATTTCAGGTGAGGGACCTATGTGGAAAGTAGAGTTGGGCTCATACTGCTCATACTGGTAGCTGTCATCTCCATCATCACCAAGGGCTAGAGGAGGACTGAGATCCCGAGTGAGAGCCAAACACCAAGAACATAGAAAGCCAGGCAGAGTCAGATAAAGGAAAGTGGCCAATGTGTTGATCCAAGGGTCAACCATACCACTGTTTACTGATGAAACTATTTCTCCAAAGACAAGGACTTTAACCTATCCTAAAAATAGCTCAGCATTTACTTGTTCAAGGAAGGACATATTATTCAGTCTTCCCTAGAAGCATGCCACAAAAGTCTGCTACAATTCTTCCCCAGCACAGCTGTCAGGCACAGATGCTGTCCCAGCCATTGTGCAGTCCCAGTCACAGAGACTGAGCTCAATCAGAGTGTTTCACACTGTAGTCATTTTTGTTCCATCAAATATGAGCCCTCTGGGCATAGATTCTCTTTCTACCCCTCTCTGTAGCCTTCCTATTTCCTTTTTTTTTTTTTTTTTTTTTTTTGTGGAACTGGGGATTGAACTCAGGCCCTTGCGCTTGCCAGACAAGCACTTATTCTACTGAGCTATCTCCCCAGCCCCCAGCCTTCCCATTTCCTTCTTCCTTCTCTTCCACTTTCTCCATCCATCTTTCTGTAGCTCCCTTCTTCACACTTGAAGCTTGCACCTTCACTGATAGTAAAGTTATCAAATGTTCCTGGGGAATTTGAAAATGCAGATTTCTAGGCATCTTCCTAGTGATCTGAGTTGAGAGGTCTAAACAGATACCTGATGTCTAACAAGAGTCCACGTGTCCTTAGAAAAACTAGACTATACTCCCCTGTTGTTTCCATCATACAGACCCTGCTCCTAATTCACTCTGGAGGTGGCCAAAGTCCTCAAAGCCTGTTCTGTGATAGTTTTTGCTGTGCTAGGGTTTGCAAGGGAATAGATTTAACACAGGACACATAATCTATAATTATTTTATAATATTCACCTAACAAGTCAAATGCAGAAGAGTGCAATTGATCTGGCTGTGCACTAGAGACCCAAAGAATTCAACTGAGGGTCTGGATTCCGTGGCAATGTCTGGCATGAGTCCAGCTGGAAGCCTAGAGACCATGATAATGTCTTGTGCAAGCCCGTATCAAGGGCGTGTGATGGGAAGGCCCAAAGGCTAGCGGTGGAAACCAGAAAGTCTGCACCAGTGGGATGAAGGGTCTTTGCCAGCAGGCTCTGGGATCTGCGTAGCAGCCAGAAAGCAATGCTCAAGATAACCAGTGTTCCTCCAAAGAGAACCATAGCCATCTTCAGTGACAGCAAAGACCCAAGCTCTTCTGACAATAAGAACAGCTGAATTCATATCAGGAAAACAAGCATGACAAGCTTCTCTAGGAGAATCAACAGCACTATCTTCTCCTTCTTTGCTCCTGGCAACAATTCTCAGTTGGACATCCCCCCCACTAGAACCATGCTGATTCAGTTCAGAAGGGTTACAAGGTGACCATCAGTTAATCCACCACACCTGCAGTGCTCTAGCCGCAATTACATTCACCTCTCAGCGCAGTAGTCTGCTCCACATCCCCTCTCTATGTTCCTGACCCTATCTGAGCCTTGTCATCACCTTCCTCTGCCCTGCCCCTGACATATTATGTACCAATGGCTCCTTTCTGTCTGCTTTCCCTGTCTCTTTCCACATTTTTACTCCTTAGCACCTGGCCTTTGAGTACAAGCTCTACATGAGTGACATTTTCCTGGTTTGTTAGACCCTCCTGAGCTTCCTCTTTCCTTCTCTGTTCAGTCAGAAACTAGAGCTGATCTCAATTTTTTCAATTTTTTGGTTTTATTAATTTTAATGAGAAAGAAATAACAATGAGAGAGTTTCAAAACAGGTTAGTAGGGCAGTTACAATAATTAATATATTGCATATTGTTGTCTTCATAGCAGTTATTCAGAGTACGAGATGCAGACGTGATATCTTTTCTAAACACCATCTTGTGAGTTAGTTTGTTGCCAGTCTGAGCTCTCTGCTTCCAGCTGCAGCTGCACTTTCTCAGCAAGGATTCATAATCTTTCCCTTTCCTACATACAAAAACTTAAAATCTGAGTTCTTCAGGGGCATCCCGAAATACTGCAGTCTCCGCATAAACCTGTCTCTAACTTCGCCTGAGCTCTATTTCCTTTACAAGTTGAGGCCAACAATCTTTGACTCTCTGCACTCTCTCCCCCATCATAGAGTCAGTACCACAGTCATCCTCTCCACCTGTCCCTTTATATTCAGAGGATCAGGTCACACTGAACCCATCCATCCCACTACCTGCCTCACTGTCTTCTCTTGATATTCATAACTTTTCCGTCTCATTTGGCTGATCCAGCTCAATTAAGCTGTTTGCGTTCTCTTACCCTAGACATTTTGCTTGATTTTAGACTCCTCTCTATCTGCCATCTTTATCCTCTGTCTTTTTCCTTGCCCCAAAGGCTCTGTAACTCTCAGCGGCTGCCTCTGTTGCAGTCCCTTCTCTGATATTGTTCTTTGCAAGGATAACGATGTGACCAGTGCATGATCCTAAGGACAGGTGTCAGACCTTGTGTCACTTTGCTTTCTGCTACATTGGGCATCGCCAACTACTTCCTCCTTCGTTAATCTTCCTGCTCTTTCGACCTCTTGAGGTATCATTTTCTTCTTACATCTCCTGCAGCTTCCAGTCTGCCTCTGTTGCAAATCTTTGACCCAACCATCTTGAAAGTGGTCATATTCAGTCTTGAACTCAGCCCACTCCAACCAGTCATCACACACATGTCCATAGTATTAATGTAACCTGCCTTTAGTTTTTATACCGAAATAGTCTGCAGTGTTGAATATGGCATGGACAGCTCAAAGTTAGCACATCCCAAACTAAACTCGCACAAAGGGACCTTGACCCAGCTGGTTGCCCAAGCGGAAGCCCTGAGAGCCACTCAAGGTCTCAATATCTCTTATTTCTGCCTCCCCCCGCAAGGGCATATACAGGCCACCATTAATGAAAGCCAAGGGATGATCTGCCTAAATTGTCCTCAAACACAAGCTCTGCTCTGTTTCTCTCACTACCCTTTCAGACCAGGTACTCATCCTCTCAGACCTAGACTCTCCATGGCCTCCCAGCTGGCCTCCCACCCATCCCGCCCTTCTTTAATCTCTTTCACTAAATGATCTGAGTGATGTTTCTAAAACACAAACCCAGTCTGGTGTGTTTTAGTGCTCATAGTCCCAGCATTCAGGGAGGCTGAGGCAAAAGTACTGCAAGTTTGAGCCCAGCCTGAGAAAGTCAGTCACTCAGTGAAGATCTTCCTCCCCCACACAAACACACCAAAAAGGGCTCGGATATAGCTCTATTTGAAGGCCCTGGATTCAATCCCCAGTATTGCATACAAAACGAAACCTAGCATAAACTTGATCCAAACTCTCCATCACATATAGCCCTTCAAGAGCATCTTGCCACTCATAGGATAAAGGGCACACTCCTCAGGATGGCTTGCTGGCACCCATCACTTGATTCTACGCCTCTACATCATTTGTTCATTTTTTTTCTCTTTTTTGTCTAATTAGTGGCTCCTCTCCCTCTCTCCTCTCTAAGAACAGGCATCATGGTTCCAAGAGCCTTTTTCTGGCTCTGTCCAGCTGAATCTGTGCTCTTCAAAAGTGTCCTATACCTCCTGCAATTACTAGATTATAGTGGTAAATACAGCTATTTCATATGGGATAGAAAGTTTGTAGACTATTTTATAACATTACTGCCTCCTCTCTGGCCTAGTTGTTATCACAGTGCCTAGAACTGCCTCTTCCTTGCATCTAGGTTGGTGTCTGATGTCAGCCCTCCCTGGGCCTCTCAAATGAAGCTGCCAGACCACCCAGGTGTCAGCCCACCTCTAGCTCTGCTATCCTGAGGCCTCTCCTGGCTATTGGCAGTACTGTTAGAAACTTGGCATTGAACCATTCATCTCTAAACAGGTGGTCTAGATAGCTGGCAGAGAAGTGGGGCTCGAGGGGGGAGAGATGAAATCACAAAATGCAGTGTTTCAGACTGCCTTAAACTCCCAAAACAAGGTCACTGTCAAGGGTATAATCGAGGTGGAGGGAAAGATACTGAATAGTGTCAGAGAATACTGTGGGGCCCTTCAACGTCCTGGAACTGAAAATGGACTGAAAATCCCTTCGAACAGTGGGCTGGGAAACTAGCAGTGCCAGGCTATAGAAGTTGGCTCTGCTAATGAGAAGGGCCATAGTAGAGGAGTGAATTAAGAGGAGGCAGCAGCAGGATGAAGATGGGCAACCCTAGGCCATTAAAACAGAGAATGCAAGGCAGGGCTGTTACATGCTGTTCACTGCACAAGGTCACTCAGCCAATGGAGCACCTGGCAGGTGAAATCCAGCCTGTGCACCCATTTGTCAAGCTGTATGGCATGGCGCAGGACTACATTTACTGGGCAAAAGAGATATCTGTTTCTAAACCTGAAAAAGGAACCATTCATGATCACTATGACTTTGATGGCCAAGACATTGCCAGCAGCAAGAATGCTTAGGGGTATGTGAGAAGAGAGCAGGAACTCTGGGAGCCCCAGGGACCCTGCTGGATTGGAGCTCAGAGTTTCAGCCTCTTGAGATGCTAAGTGACTAGCATCTAGATGCTAGAGGAAGGGTCCATAACTATGTCCGCTCCCATCTGTACTGCCCCTCACCCACAATGACTCCTGGGACAGAGGGAAGGAGGTGATATTCTCATGACTGTAGTCCTGGCCACCCTGGTAACCCTGATGACATTTCTGAGCATTTGAGGGACACCTGGTAAAGACAAGGAAGGCTCTTCAGCCTGCCACGAAACTGCCATAATGTTCAGCCCTTCTCTGAGGTAGTACAGCGAGGCCACCAGCTTGTGGCTGAAAGCCACGTGAGATGATGTGTTTGCTCCCTTTGTTTCTTCTCTATTTATAGCTTCCCCTTAGCAGCATCCACTACTGACAACAGCCCACAGGCTCCAACCTGCCTGGAACTTCTAGGAAGATTATAGCCCTGTGCAGATAGCCAATGACACCTGGCAGCAGGAAACCTGGCTTCCTGCCTTCTTGGCTTGGCACAGAAGGTGTACAGGAAGCGAGGACCCTGTCAGGCACAGAGCTAGAGGGAAGGCCGAGGAAGGGCAAGCTTGGCTGGACCCCTGTTCTGTGCTGTATGTCTAAGGGATCTCACTGCCAGCACCCCTGCAAGATGAGACCCATTGCATCCATTGTACAAAGACACTGAGAGAAGGGAGCAACTCTGGTCTTCTAATGAGCCGCCATGATCTGTTCTGAACCCAGTGCCCCAATCTGTCTGGAACTGACATATTTTTTTTTTTTTTTACTCACAGTGTCATGTGAGTTATCTCCCTAGGGGAGTGAGAAACTCAGAATAGTGAAAAGAAACAGAAAAAAAATTTAACCGAGTTCTGCTCGAATGATAGAAGTCAATCTCTCTACTACCTTCTCCTTCCCTGTGCAAACTCCAGGAGACTCTCAGGGAACCCAGGGTTTGGAATACTATATTCCTTTCTTTTCACTTCCATTCCCAAGGATTTTCATACGAGAAAAAATTACTGCACTAAAACTGTGCCTTCAGGGGGCAGGGGACAAAGAACCTGGTTATATGCGCCTCCGTCATTCTCCTCACTTCTCTGCCTGCCCCCTCTTCTCTATCCTACTTTTAAACTCCAGCAAAGGAGACTCTTCTTTCCCTCTAGTCAGATTCTCAGCCTATGGCCCAACTCAACTAAAGCATGATCCCCCAGAGTGACTGCTGAGATCCACAGTATAGCTTATAAAATCTGAGAGTAATACAAGGCCATAAATGATAACAACTGATGGTTACTGCATCGTGGTCATGCAATAGCCATACACACTGTAGTGGCTGATACATTTGTGTCAACTTGGCTGGATGACTCAGCAGCCTGGTTCCCTATTGGTGGACGTTCTACCCTGGGGTACAATTGGTTCCTCCTTAGAGCGTAACCAGGGCCTGCCTAGCATATGGTTGGTTCCACCCTAGGGCACAATGGGCCCTCGTCAGAGTGACTGAGCACAGAGACTTTATAAAAGGGGCTAAGGAAGGAGTCAACACTTCACTTCGTCGGAGATGCTTCAGTCTTCGCATTTGGCCTGGACTTCATCATCTGGCTTGCAGCGCAGACTCTTCAGCCTCCAGCTTGGATCTTTCACCTTCCATCACAGACTCTTCAGCGTCCATCACAGACACTTTAGTCTTTCATTGCAGACCCATCAGTGAGTTTCAGAACTTGGGACTGAATTCTTCAGTCCAGGGTGTGCAAATGCCCTCTGCACACTTCCTCATCAGACTCTGGCTGACTATTGTAAGCCAATCTTATAATTCCTTATATATTGTATATTTTGTGCTAATATCCATTCCTTATATTATATCTGTTCTGTTCCTCTAAGTAAAACCCTGACCAATACACACACAATCAGAGACATTGCATATAGTTCTGTTACATGTGTGTATACACGCACAAAGTACCAATGAAGAAACTGAAACCCAGAAAGATTACCTAAGTTGCCCAAAGTCTCCCAGTTCTTCAGCAGGGATCTTGGACAGCCTAGTTCTTAGCAACTTCTGTGTCTCTCAAAGAGCAACTTGGTGCTGCTCTGCTCCATTTTACAGGCAAAGGACACAAATCCCAAGAGATCAGGGACTTGCCCTTGAGTCAGAGGCAGAGCCAACCAAGATGTTGGGATACATGTTTCTCTGTTCCAAGGTCTTGGTACACCTGAGACTCTTGGCATATGTTAATTGTGCTCTGCCCTGCTCAGGTTTTAGATCCCCCATGATATTTCAGAGCTGGAAATTACTAAATGCCTATCTATCTAGACATATCACAGGCAGATATCTGTACTTGTTCATCCCTAATGCACTCATGGAAGACTAAAATATCTTTCAACTTTTAATTTAATATAGATTTCCTTCCTCCCCCTTCATAACAGACACAAACAGGAGCCAGGGAGAGCAATGGCACCTCACACACCTAACAAAGCTCCTGTAGGATCTCTGAATGCTCCCTGCAAGGCCAGCAAATGTTTTGATAATCTTTTCCCAACAGGATTCTCCTGGGTTAAACAAATGGACACAGTTGGGAGCCCCATTTTGGCAGTGCACAGGAAGAAACATTACATCAGCCGAGGGAGGGACCTCTTCAGCCTACTGAGAAGGGAAGTGGAATGCATGTGCAGACTGGAGTGAAGGGCTGCTCGTAGGTATCACTGATGCCCCTCAGACCCAGTGCAGGGCACAGCTGGAGAACAGCTGGCATGGACATTGCCAAGTGGGAGGTAGTTACAAATCACTAAAGTCACAGCTTTCCTGGCCAGCCCAACCGAAATGTCAAGACTGGCCCTGCTGCTTGAAGTCTGTGACATTGGACAAATCCTTTGCCTCTCTCAGAGCCTCGGTTTCCCCATTGTGAAATGAGGTTGAGAAAAGTATACACTCTACTAGACTGGTCTTCAGGATTTAGGTACAATGATGTAAGGACAGCACTGGGCACAGGGCCTGGCCCAGGCAGGGGCCGAACCACCATAAACACCATTGTCCCACTTTCCTAGGAAGGAACTCAGGTGGGTATGTGTTCTGCTGTTCTGGGTCCCCTACTGAGCTTCCCTGAGGGGACCTGAGGCCCCTCTCTATCCCTGACACACCTATGGGAGGGGCCACATACCTGAGTGACTTGCCACCCCATGCCACAAGTCTCTGCTGGCATTTTACCATGCGAGAGAACTGAGGATGGGTGTCCCCCACAGGTGTCTTGTCTGCTGGGAAAACCCTGAGATTCCTGGCACAGGATGTGACTACTCTACAAAAGCATATTATTTTGAAAAAGATAATGCCAAATTAGCAAACATTTGTAGAAAGTGGAAATAACCTAAAGCCTAGGGACAAAAAAAGGTACTGCACAGATGAATGGTGTGTGGCGGAGTGATGCCAGGCAGGCCGCCAAGGTCCGCTTTACAGGCTGGCTCCTTTGTTCACGCTTCATGACTGCTTTCTGGCCCTACCCCAGGGCCTTTTTGCAAAAATGATTTTGCTTTCCTCTTTGTTGCCCGGAGGCCTAGCAGGACCTGGAGCAGTGCTGTAGGGCCAACACTGTCCTGGTGACTCACTAGTCAGGTAGCAGGACCTGAGGCAGAAGAACCATTTCCTGTGCCCCTGAGTGTGGCCAGACATCCTCCCGCACCCTGTCTTCAGCTTCCCAAAAGTACCTGAGTCACCCTCAGGGGAGGGAAGGGCCTGGAACAGGAAGGGCTAGGTGAGGGGGCCTGAAGGGCCCATGCCAAAATCTGAGTGAACCTGAGTGGGGTGGGACCAGGTGGGCACAGAGCACCTGGTGCTTTCACCACAAAGAAACCTAATCTTTCTCTGTGCCTCAGGTGTGGAATTATTGTGAAGAAAGTCTGGGTTGGCTCAGGAACCCTGGGAATGTCATGCCAGCCCTAGAACTGGGTGTAGTGGCACAAACCTGTAATGCCAGCACTTGGGAAATTGAGGCAGGAGGATCGCTGCAAGCTTGAGACCAGCCTGGGGGCTATAAAAATGAGCACAAAGCCTACCTGAACTGGTTAGCAAGATCCTGTTTCAAAAAAAAAAAAAAAAAAAAATGTTCCGGGGGCCAACACATCCTTGCCCACCTCCTATTTCCCTGGTATATTCACACTGCTACAATAGATCCCTTCCAGAAGCTCCCCTCCCCATTCCTGTCCCAGCCCTGGATCCAGCCAGATGTTATGGGAAGAAGCTGTGTCTGGGTGTAGGGGTGTGGCTAGGGATGAGGTAGGCCTGTAGAGAAAGAATGTGGACAACAAATCTAAGCATATCAACCATAAAGGTCTTAAAACAACCTCAGGTCAACTGTCTTTAATATATTCCAAAAACTTACCAGATCAAGTCTAGGTCAGGGTAGGTGAGGGCCAGCTTGGCACATTAAGCTGGACCTAGCAAGCCCACCACATGGCTTTGAGCACTGGAAGCAACTACCATGGTCACCACGTCCCACAATAAATCTTATCCTGGCATCCTTGTGCTCATCAAGCCTGGTGGGGCCATCCCTTTTCCCTGACTTGCCTCTGTTGCTCCAACCTCAGAATTCTCTCAGAGATTGAATGAAGCCAGCACAATTCATTTAGCCAGGAGGTCAGATAACAGCCTGAGGCCTCCCTGGAAACCACACACCGCCTGGTGGCATGGAACTTCCCAGGTCCCAGCCCTCCCAGGAGTGCCAGGCATTGTGTTTCAGGACAGCTTAGCTTCACTGCTCCCATAGGAAAGAGACAGCTTACTTCCACTTTGTTTTTAATTTCCAGAGTTCTGTAATCCCCTTAGGAATATTCATGTGTCTATGATAGTCAGAGAGGCAGCTACCCACCCACTTCAGAGACTTTGGACCTAACCCTTGTTAAGCCTGAATCTGGGATCTTCTGGCAGCACGTGAGTGGCCTGGAACCAGTGAATGCAGCCTAGGGTCAGCTATTGTGGCTAGTCCCTGATGGAAGAGCTCCCAGGTGTGCCCTAATGGTTTGCTCAAGCTACCTGGAAGTAGAGCTGTAGGCGGGCTGCACCTTCCTGAAGTTTCTGGAGTGAAAACAGATTATATATGCAATATGGTTGTGGTGAGGGCTCTTATTTGGAGAAGTGAAAACACATTTTTATAAAGGGGAAAATGACTCTTAAATTATTATTTTTAGCAGTCAACTTGTGTGTTAGGTTTTTTAAATAGTGAAGCACTTCTGCAGGCCTTTAAATTATACGTAACATAAACTGATAATGTATGTCACATGCATAGTATGTGTTTTGGTTTATAGTATGGCTTTATACATGCATTCATTTATTAGTTCAATAAGTCTTAACGAGTCCCTGCAACCCAGATATTATCACAGCCCCAGGGATCCCAACAGTAAGCAAGGCTGGCAAAACTCTAGCTTCCACGGAGCTTGGCCTCTAGCTGGAGGGGTCAGACCATACACAATAGACAAGTGAACCTGCAAGCTAAGTCCATGGAGTGCAAAGTGCTCTGATGACCAAAAAGCAGGGTAATGGCTACAGCTGTGTTGTCTAGTTTGGTAGCCACAGGAGTTTATTTAAGTGTAAGTTTAAATTATTAAGATGAAGTGAAATGCGCAGTTCTTCAGTCCACTCCAGCCACATTTTTGGTGCAACCACACTGAGAGTGACACGAACAGCTGCACGTGGCTAGTGGCTGGTAGCAGGGATGTAAGTCATTTTTATCATCACAGAAATTTCAACAGAATGACAATGGGCTACAAAGAATCTTTGGGTGGCCAAGGAAGGCCTCTCTGAGGAGGCACCCTGAAATAAAGCTAAAAATGACAAAAACCAACAAGTCTGGTAGGAGTGGTGAGTGTGGTCTGATGGTTCTGGGAATTCTAGGGTAAAAGTTCCAATGTACACATGGGCTTGGCAAGTTGTAGGAACAGGAAGAAGGATGGTATGACCAAAGTGCTATGAGCTGGGGGTGGCATGAGTGGCAGGCCTGCAGCTAAAAGTAATAAGAACCAGGGATATCTGTTAAGTTCTTTCTATATGCTGGGTATCTGTGAGGCAGTTGCTATTATTACCCTCATAGATAAGAACTATCATAAAGACACTTGGTCAAATTCACACACCTAATTAGGGAACAGGGCTAGGATTTCAGCTGAGTGGTGAAGCCATGGAACACTTAGCCACTGAACCACACTGTGTCTCCAGAGTCAGAGATTGCAGTATGGACCTGATCTGATGTGACAGATGCAAGTAATTGCAAATTTTGAGGCAAGAGAGTGTTCCATCTATACCATCTATTTTTGTGAGAATAAATATTTATCTTGAGCAGTTAGAGGGTCAGATAGATATTGGCACCGCAGGGGTAATCGTGGCTTCCAAAACAGTGCACTCTGAGACATTGGCTTTGGATGCAGGGCATTATAGCTTGTATCTAGATGTCCCCTCAAAGCTGATGCAGTCAATGGTAGGGTTTTTCAGAGGGTCTAGGGTATGTGACACTGGACTCAAGGATGTGATGCTGGGATTGATTTATGGTATGACGCAAGGATTAAGGGTGCCCCACCCTGGGTGTGAGTGCTACCCGCCCTACGGGTGGGTAACCTGGATAAGGTATAAGGGACAGAAAGCAGATTGCTGCTTCCTGCTTGTCATTTGCTGCTGCTGCTTGCTGCCTGCTGTCTGCTGTCTGCTGTCTGACAAGAGCTGTCTCTCCTCTGTGATACCCCTCCACCACCCTACCCTGCCTTGGACTCAGCCAACTATGGGCTGAAACCTTTGCAAACTGTGAGCCAAATAAAGCTTTCTTCTTTTAACTTTGAGTGTTGGGTATTGTGTCTCAGCAAGAAGAAAAGTGACAAGACTTGGGGTGTGCATGTTATATGTTCCCTTGTATAAGAATGACTGAAATTAACAGATCTCCCAGGGAGAAAGCAGGAATGCTACTTCATATAATTCTACTCCCTGCCTCTGAAAACAAATGCCTGAGGTGGTTCTTACCACCTCCAGCCCTTAACACTTTCCCTTATCAAATCCCAACTTTCCTGTGCTAAAGGGTACAAGATAGCTTGACTATTGTTTCCCTCCCAGCCAAGCTACCTGCTGTGCTGGCCCATGCCGAGGTGCACGTTCAAGTCATGGTGGCAGCCTGCAGTACTCCCCACACCTGACACACTTTCCTCTTTATGTCAGAGAATTTAACTTCTGTGACTGCCTTTCTGCATCACTGAAATGGGGATAATTATAGTTAACTACTGCTCTGTCTCACAGCGCTGTTGTGGGAATTAAGTAAGTTACAATTAACGAAGTCAAACAGAACAGTTATCATAGTCAGCTATGATATCATATTATCCTTACTGGAAGAGCAAGAGTAAGAAAGGAGGTGGCCATAGCCAAAGCCCAGTCTCAAGGCTGCAGTAAAAATGGCTTCTGGAGTCACCCAGGAAGCAATTACCCTGGCGCCTCTCGGGGTTAGTCAGGGAATTCTCACAAACTGCAGCTCATCTGTGGCTGCAGAGCTAAGCACCCCTGACAGTTTAATTCTAAACAGCAGTGATGCACAAGACAGCTGTTCCTTTATTTGCCAGTAAGGTTTTACAAAGATTAAGCCGTTCTCTCAGGTAAAAGATCTCTTTTCAGTAGGGGTGGAGGGAGGCAAGCCAGTTGTGACCAGAGCACTGACTCGGAGCTGCTTGTCTGGGTTTGAATCATGTTCCACTACTTACAGAGTGCTGTGATCTTCAATGAGCTGTTATGTCCTTATTTACTTACTTTGTAGTACTGGGGATTAAACCCAGTGCAGAACACCAGTGAGTTATATCCCCATAACTTGTAAAATTTTTGAAATTTTGATATAGGGGTTTGCTACACTGTCCAGGCTGGATTCAAATTTGCATCCCTCCTGCTCAGCCTCATAAATAGCTGGGGTTATGGGCATGCACCACTGCTCCTGGCACTTGGATTTAACCTTTCTGTGATTGTGTCCTTATCTGAAAAATAGGAATAACAATAATGCTTATTGCAGAGTTTAAGATAAGACTTAAATGAGTTAATATCTATACAGAGCTTAGCATTATCCTTGCATATAGTAAGTGTTTGGCATATAGTAAATGTTTATTTATCAGTGT
>PVKN010019546.1:0-16320 GCA_004027915.1 Capromys pilorides | reverse complement strand
TCAGGAGGGAGATTGGCTTATAGCTCTCTTTGGCTGGATTTTTGTCTAGTTTTGGTATCAGTATAGTACTTGCTTTCAGTAATGAGTTAGAGGGAACTGCTTCCTTTTCAATTTCATTGTAGAGTTTGTGGAGTATTGGGATTTGATCTTCTTTAAATTTTTTGTAAATTTCAGCTGTGAATCCATCTTGTCCTGCACTTGTCTTTGTTTGAAAGCATTTTCTATTACTTTTTCAATTTCATTGACTAATATGGAGTTATTCAGAATTGCATATATTTTTAATTCAGTTTCAGTAATTCTTACACATATAGGAATCTGTCCATTTCTTCTGTGTTTTCCATCCTATGAGAGTGAAAATTTGGAGGTAGGCATTAATGATCATCTGTATTTCCATGAGATTTGAGTAATTTTATCCTTTTTATTCCTTATTGCTTGAATTTGATGTTTTTCTTTCCCTTTTTCATCATGTTGGCTAGAGGTTTATCAATTTTAAGTTTCCAATTTCTTTGATTCATTACTTCTTTGGATTTTTTTTGTCTCAATTGCATTATTTTGTGCTCTTTATAATTTATTTCCTTCTTTGGGCTTTGTGCTTGACATACTCTTCTTTTCTTTGAAGCTTTGAGGTGCAGCATTAGGGCATTTATTTGTTCTCATTCTGTTTTCCTAATGTTTGAATTCACTGCTATAAATTTCCCCCTCAGAATTTTATTTCATTTTCTTTTTAATGAGCAGAATAGATTTATTGAGGGAAAGAAAACTCCTGTCTGAGAGAGGGACAGGGGCGGGGCCTGAGTGGGTTGTTCCTAGAAAGCTGTCTCTTCCAGGGACTTTTATAGAGAAAAACCACGTGGTGAAGTAGGTCTAAGGTGATGGAGAATATGGGAACACGCTTAGGTAGGCATGAGGTGGCCAACATTTAAAGCATAAAATTTGTTACCTAAATGAGTTCCAATTCAGACTTTTATGAAAGAAAAGCAAACTCATACCTTTGTCCAATGATCTTGGTGGAAAATTCCAAATGATACAGGGAGGAAAAAAAAAAAAACTGATTTCATTTTTTGTTTTCTTTTAAAAGATACATTTACTTGAGAGGGAGTATAGCAATAATTGAAATTGCATTAGGAGCAGCACACATCTAAGAGACAAGAATATGTGATATATTACAAAGATGTGATATAAAAATATCACATTTTTTTCAGCTATTCTTTAGATGATGGGCATTTTGTTTGTTTCCATCATTTGGCTATCACAAATTGTGCTGCTATAAACATAGGTGACAAACATCACTATGATATGATGTTTTCAGTTCTTCTGGGAAAATTTCCAGTAGGGGGAAAGCTGGGTTGAATGGGATTTCCAGTTCTATTTTTTAAGGAGTCTCCACACTGATTTCCATAATGGTTGTGTCTCGTCCAGATGGCTGACACTGACAAAAGATATACAAAATGCTGTACATAGTTGAAAGGTTAACCTTGAGGGGATTTGACTGACCTTGTGAGATACAAAATTTACATCTTTTGTTATATAGGTCTTGCTTTAGCTTGGCCTCAACCACCCAGCAGTATAGTCATGAGTTATAAAAAGTAAAGCCGGATTAGTATACTGAGCATAAAAGCCTCAAGTTAACAGCTTCCAAAATTTCCAGTTCTGCCAATGACCCACTACTATTATGGAATATTGGGCTATGTATACAATTACTTTCTGTTAGTTCAATGAGAAGAAATATTTCTGCGAATAGTATTTAGAAAAGTTATCATGTCTGCATCTTGTACTCAGAACAACTACTATGAAGACAACAATGTGCATTGTATTAAAACAAATGATCTTAGGTGGATGACCTCCAAAATGATGTAGAGAACTTCAATATAATACAGGGAAAAATGATCTCCCAACCTGAAAAGTACATGAGATGAGTTCATGTTATATACAAATCAAGAATGAATTTTAGGAACAAATGGAGATTATGAGCAGAATAGATTTACCGGGGGGAAGAAAACTCCTGTCCAAGAGAGGGACAGAGGAGGGCTGAATGGGTTATCCCATTCCCTCGAGAATTGCTTTTATTGCATCTTACAAATTCCAGTAAGTTGTGTTTGAACTTTCTTTAAATTGTAGAGATTGACTAATATCATTTGTTATCTATTTGTTGCTGAGACAGGTATAATATAATTTGCATGTACTCTTGTGTTTCTTTGCAGTTTGTTAATTTGTTATTAATTTCCCATTTCATTGCATTATGGTAAGAATAAATGCATAGGATAATTTCCATTCTCTTGTATTTACTTAAGCATGTTCAGTGGACTAGTATATGGTCTATTTTAGGGAATGTCCCATGTACAGCTGGAAAGAATGTATATTCAGATGTTGCTGGGTGTTACACTCTGTAAATGCCTGCTAAGCCAATATGTCTAAAGGTTTGGTTCAGTTCTGCTACCTCTTTGCTAATGTTTGTCTCATTGATCTGTCAGCTTGAGATAATGGAGTGTTAGTGTTACCTGGTAAGACTGTGTCATTAGTTATTTGGTTTTCCATATTCTTTAAAATTTTTCTTATATAGTTGTGTGCTCCTGTATTTGGTGAATACATATTTATGACTTATATCTCTTCCTCTTGAAATTTTCCCCTAACAAGTATCTATTAACCTTTTTATATCATTTGATCATTCCTGTTTTGAAGTTCACATGGTCTGTGAGTAGAATAGCTACTTTAGTTTTTTTCTGAGTTCCTGGCACATGTAGCATTATTTTCTATTGTATGACTTTCAGCTTATGAATTTCCTTTTGAAATATATGTGTTTCTTTTATACAACACATTATTGAATTTTATTTCTTAATCAACTCTATCAGTCTATTTCTTTCAATTGGTGAATTCAGGCCATTTACATTGGTAGTTATAACTGATATGTATTGGTTTATCTTTGCTATGTTTTTTTTTTTTTTTTTTTTTTTTTTTTTTTTTTTTTTTTTTTTTTTTTTTTTTTTTTTTTTTTTTTTTTTTTTTTGTGCTGTTGGTTTTCTACTTTTCCAGTGTTTAATTGCTCACCCTATTTGGTGATTTGTTTCTGTTTTTGTTTTTGGAATTGTGATCATTTTGATCTCTTTCTAATCTTTCAGTGGGCTTCATGGGGTTGGTTTCATGGTTGCGAATTTTTCTAGTTGCTTTTTATCATGGAAATATTTTAGTTCTCCAACAATTTTTTATTTTGTTTTATATTTTTGGCACAGGAGCTTGAACTCAAGACCTTGCACTTGCCACTGAGCAATCTCCTTGGCTCTCTCCAAAAATTTTGAAAAAACATTCAAAATTTTGCAGAGTACATCAGTCTGGGTTGGAATACTTTTTCTTTCAGGACTTGAAATATTTCACTCCAAATTCTTCCTTCTTCCTGATCTGATGATGTGTTTTGAGAAATCTGATGTGATTCTGATGGGCTTTCCTTTTTTTTGTACTGTCAATCAAACTTGCAACTTGTGCTTGCCAGGCAGTCACTTCTGCCACTTACGTTTCTTTTCTCTAACAGCTTTTGAGATGTTTTTCTTGTGTTGTGTTTCTGGAATCTTGATTATTACATGCCTAGGTGTGGATTTGTTTTGATTGATGTTAATTGGAGTTCCCTATGCCCCACTTATCTGAATGTCAGATTATTTCCCATGCTTGGGATGTTTTCTGGTATTACTTCTGAAAAGTCGTTTTGTGTCATTTGTGTTGACTCCTTCCTTTTCACCGACATCTGTCAATCTTATGTTATGCACCTTTGAGTCTTCTTATAGCTGTTGAATTATTATTTCCTGATTCCTTGTTACTTTTAAGAGATCTTTCCCTTCCTGGTCACTAGTTGCAAGGATGCTTTCAAGGTCTAAAATCTATCTTCAGTTTCATTGAAGTGATATTTTGAGCTTTTAATGGAAATTTTACTTTCCTGTATATCTGTTTGAATCTGTTTCATGCATTCTATTTCTTTCTTATATTGCTCAAAGTTTCCATCATCTTTCTATACTCCTCTATGCTTTTTGTTGTTTTGTTTTGGGGAAGAAGAGTCTAAAGAGTGTTCAGGGTCTCACTACTAGATCAGAGTCATAGTGATCTACCTTTTTACAGCCTCCAAAGAGCTGGGATTACAGGTGCATGCCACCATGCCATCTCAATTGCCATCTCAGCACACCCAAGGGGTGGGGCTGGCACAGCAGGCCCAAGGATAGAACCCTGGGTCCCTGTGCCTGCTTGCAGGCAATTTCATCCTTTGAGTTAGTTGGCTGGCCCTATGCTCCTCTATGTTTTAATCAGTGCTTTCTTTAGATATGCTCAGAAATTCTTTCATTATGGTTACCATTTCTTTATTCTTCTGAAAGATCATTTTTGACCTGATTTCCTCTACACTCACCTGGAATTGTTTCTTTACTTTAGTTGAAATCATTTCAGAGATTTCAGGTGCATGATTTCCAATTTCTTCTATGCTGATGTCTTACAGACTTGTTCTTGGTGGTCTGGGGTCTTGAGATTGCATTTTACTTCTTTGTCTTGTCATTTTCTATTTTAGAAATATCACATTATTTTGGTTTCTTTGATAAGCTTTGTGAAATTTTGATAGTAGGTAGCTATATCATTACTATCAGAGACATTGGAGGAGGAGTTCTTCCTATTCTTCAGGGATTTTTTTTGGATCAGGTATTCTTTTGCATCTATCCAGACATCCTGCCTTAGAATGTTAGATTCTATTTAGCATTGTCCACTGTTTTTAGGTGTAGAAAGTTGGCAAATTCCCAGTCTCGTTACCTCAGCAATAACAAGTGGCTAAAACATATATGATATCCTTGTTGCAGTAGTACAATTAGCAATGATAATAACATCAAGCAAAGTTTAGAAACTGACAAACTTTTGTAGCTATTGACTTTGTACTTTAGACCATAAGAGCAAAGTCTATAATTATGTAGCAAAACAACTTACTAGAACATGTGGGATGCAATGAAAGCTGTTTTTATTTTTTAAGAAAAAACTGTAGTATTTTATTTCATTGATTTTTTGTTTGTTGGTTGGTTTATTTTTTTAACTTTAAAATTTTTTTTTATCATCATCATTATTATTTTTTTGTGGTACCAAGGATTGAACTCGAGACCTTGTGCTTGCTAAGCAGGTGCTTATGCCACAGAACTATCTCCCCAGTGAAAGCTGCCATAAGAGGGAAATTTATAGTAAAAAATTCACACATTAGGAAAACAGAATGAGCACAAATAACCAATCTTATGCTTCACAGAAAACTCCCAGAAAAAGAAGAGGAAGTAAAATTCAAAGACAAAAGGAGGCAGTAAATATAAATATAAGAGCAGAAATAAATGCAATGGAGACAAAGAAAACAATACAAATAATTAATGAGCCAGAGGGTTGGTTCTTTGAAACAATAAACAAAATTCATAACCCTTAGCCAACTTTATCAAAAAAGGAACAAAAATTCAAATTCATGCAATGAGAGATGAAAAGGGTGACATCACTATAGCTCTTCTAGAAATTTACAGGATTGTCAATACTTATTTCCAAAATCTTTATTCTCACAATAGAAAGTGCAGAAAAAAATGGACTGATTGCTATGTGTATATGAACTACCACAGCTAAATTAAGGAGATACAAAAATACTGAATAAGCCAATATCAGTCAAGGAAATTGAAAATATAATGAAAAAACCTGCCAACAAAGAAAAGGCCAGGTCTTAATGAATTCATAGATGACCTCCATGGGAAATTTAGGGAGGATCTAAGTCAACTCTTTTCAAACTCTTCAATGAAATTGAAAGGGAAACAGTTCTCCCAAAGCCACTCAGGGAGGCAAGTATTACTATGATACCAAAGCCAAAGAAAGATCCAACTAAAAAAGAGAATGACAGAGTAATCTCCCTCATAAACATAGATGCAAAAATCCTCAATAAACTATTGACAAAAATAATGTAGCAAAATTTCAAGATTATACATCACAACCAAGTGGGATTCATTGCAGAAATGCAAGAATCTTTTAATATATGCAGAACCATCAATGATATGCACTATGCTAACAGAGTCAAAGACAAAAGTCACATAATCATCTCAATAAATGCAGGAAAAGTTTTTGACAAAGTCCAACACTAATTCATGATAAAGAAAACACTACAGAAAATCAGAATAGATGGAATTTAATTCAACCTGCTAAAAGCCATCTATGACACACAAACAGCCAACGTTACTTAATAGACAAAAATTGAAAGCCTTCACTTTAAAATCAAGAACAAAACAAGGATGCCCTCTGTCACCACTTTTGTTCAATAAAGTTCTGGAAACAGTCAGAGCAAATAGACAAGACAAAGTAATAAAAAGAACAATGATTGGAAAAGAAGAAGTGAAATTATCATTATTTGCAGATGACATGATACTGTACACAGATAATCTCAAAAACTTCACTGAGAGATTTCTAGATTTAATAACCAAATTCAGCAATATAGCAGGATACAAAGTCAACACAAAAAAGCAATAACATTTCTGTACACAAGCAACTAATGTACTGAGAGAGGAAACCATGCCTTTTACAAATTACACCCCCCAAAATGAAATACTTAGAAATAAATCTCACAAAGAAAGTAAAAAATTTATACAATGAAATTTATAGTACTCTTAAAAAAGAGATTGAAGAAGATTTCAGAAAGTGGAAAGATACTCTTTGCTCCTGGATAGGAAAAGCCAACATTGTGCAAATGACCATACTCCCAAAATCGTTATGCAAATTCAATGCAATCCTGATTGAAATACGTTAGTATAACTTACAGAGCTAGGAAGAACATTTTTCAAATTAATCTGGAGCCAAAAGAGACCTAGAATATTAAAAGAAATCCTGGGCATCAAAGGAAAGGCAGGAGGCATCACAATCTCCGACTTCAAATTACACTACAAAGCTACTATGATAAAATCAGCATGATACTGATATAGAGACCAACCTGAGGATAAGTGGAACAGATAGAAGATCTAGACACAACTATAAGCACACCCAGCCACCTTATCTTTGATAAAAGGGTTAAATATGTTCATTGGAAGAAAAATAGTCTATTTAATAAATAGTGCTGGAAATAGCAGCTTCCCACATGCCGAACACTTAAAATAGACACTTGCCTATCACCATGCATGAAACTACAGTCAAAATGAATCAAATATTTAAATATTAAAACAGAAACTTTAATTCTTATTGAAGGGAAGGTAGGTAAAAACCTTAAGGATATAGGAATAGCTAGAGTTTTTGAACAAAAATCAAATTGTATGGGAAATACTTCAAAGATTTAACAACAAATCAACAACAGAGTAAAAAGAAATCCCATGAAGTTTGAAACAATTATAGCAGAGTGTACATCAGACAAAAGAGTCCTATGTGGAGCACATAAAGAACTGAAGAAAATCAAGCCTCCAAATTTCAAAGACTCAATCAAAAAATGGGCTTCTGAGATGAATAAATACTTCACAAATGAAGGGATACAAATGGTGAATAAATATATAAAACTGTTCAAAATCATTGGTCATTCAAGAGATGCAAGTTAAAACAATTCTGAGTTACCACATTATGCCAGAAAGATTGGCTATTATCAAGAAATCAACCAATTACAAAGGCTCAAGAGACTGTGCAGAAAAAAGGAACCTTTCTGCACTATTGGTGGGTGTGTAGGGTGGTGCAACCATTATGGAAATCAGTATGGAGATTTCTCAAAAAGCGTGGGTTGTAGGTCCCATTCAACCCAGCTATTCTCCTCCTAAGCATTTTTTAAAAGAATATAAAACATCTACCACAGTGATATTTGTGCACCAATGTTTATAGCAGCACAGTTTAACATAGCTAAATCTTGGAAACAACACAAATACCCACCAGCTGAGGAATGAATAAAAAAGATAAGGTATTTTTACACAATGGAGTATTATTCAGCTGTGAAAAAGATAAGGTCAATGCTTTTATAGATAAATGGGTGCAGGTGGAGACTAGTAGATAATTTAAATAAAAACACAAAACAAAATAATAACAAATAAGTCACAAGAAATTGAAAAGAGGAAAAATATCAGAGTTAAAAAATTTTAAGCATTAACTGCTCCTTTCAAAGGAACAGCAGAAATGGGTGATTCAATTAACCAAAAATTCTGTATATATACTTAAGTATATCTTTTTCCTTTCCTTTATTTGTCCTTTTCCTCATTCCAATTTTTTCTTTTCCATTGAACAATTTCTTTCCCTTTCATAGTATCTGCTCTACCTTTTGGATTTTCATTGCTCTTTCAGGTTCTCATACTAGAGATAATATGATGTTTGCACATGTGGATTGCATTTATTTAAATTATCTACTAGTCTCCACCTGCACCCATTTATCTATAAAAGCATTGACCTTATCTTTTTCACAGCTGAATAATACTCCATTGTGTAAAAATACCTTATCTTTTTTATTCATTCCTCAGCTGGTGGGTATTTGTGTTGTTTCCAAGATTTAGCTATGTTAAACTGTGCTGCTATAAACATTGGTGCACAAATATCACTGTGGTAGATGTTTTATATTCTTTTAAAAAATGCTTAGGAGGAGAATAGCTGGGTTGAATGGGACCTACAACCCACGCTTTTTGAGAAATCTCCATACTGATTTCCATAATGGTTGCACCACCCTACACACCCACCAATAGTGCAGAAAGGTTCCTTTTTTCTGCACAGTCTCTTGAGCCTTTGTAATTGGTTGATTTCTTGATAATAGCCAATCTTTCTGGCATAATGTGGTAACTCAGAATTGTTTTAACTTGCATCTCTTGAATGACCAATGATTTTGAACAGTTTTATATATTTATTCACCATTTGTATCCCTTCATTTGTGAAGTATTTATTCATCTCAGAAGCCCATTTTTTGATTGAGTCTTTGAAATTTGGAGGCTTGATTTTCTTCAGTTCTTTATGTGCTCCACATAGGACTCTTTTGTCTGATGTACACTCTGCTATAATTGTTTCAAACTTCATGGGATTTCTTTTTACTCTGTTGTTGATTTGTTGTTAAATCTTTGAAGTATTTCCCATACAATTTGATTTTTGTTCAAAAACTCTAGCTATTCCTATATCCTTAAGGTTTTTACCTACCTTCCCTTCAATAAGAATTAAAGTTTCTGTTTTAATATTTAAATATTTGATTCATTTTGACTGTAGTTTCATGCATGGTGATAGGCAAGTGTCTATTTTAAGTGTTCGGCATGTGGGAAGCTGCTATTTCCAGCACTATTTATTAAATAGACTATTTTTCTTCCAATGAACATATTTAACCCTTTTATCAAAGATAAGGTGGCTGGGTGTGCTTATAGTTGTGTCTAGATCTTCTATCTGTTCCACTTATCCTCAGGTTGGTCTCTATATCAGTATCATGCTGATTTTATCATAGTAGCTTTGTAGTGTAATTTGAAGTCGGAGATTGTGATGCCTCCTGCCTTTCCTTTGATGCCCAGGATTTCTTTTAATATTCTAGGTCTCTTTTGGCTCCAGATTAATTTGAAAAATGTTCTTCCTAGCTCTGTAAGTTATACTAACGTATTTCAATCAGGATTGCATTGAATTTGCATAACGATTTTGGGAGTATGGTCATTTGCACAATGTTGGCTTTTCCTATCCAGGAGCAAAGAGTATCTTTCCACTTTCTGAAATCTTCTTCAATCTCTTTTTTAAGAGTACTATAAATTTCATTGTATAAATTTTTTACTTTCTTTGTGAGATTTATTTCTAAGTATTTCATTTTGGGGGGTGTAATTTGTAAAAGGCATGGTTTCCTCTCTCAGTACATTAGTTGCTTGTGTACAGAAATGTTATTGCTTTTTTGTGTTGACTTTGTATCCTGCTATATTGCTGAATTTGGTTATTAAATCTAGAAATCTCTCAGTGAAGTTTTTGAGATTATCTGTGTACAGTATCATGTCATCTGCAAATAATGATAATTTCACTTCTTCTTTTCCAATCATTGTTCTTTTTATTACTTTGTCTTGTCTATTTGCTCTGACTGTTTCCAGAACTTTATTGAACAAAAGTGGTGACAGAGGGCATCCTTGTTTTGTTCTTGATTTTAAAGTGAAGGCTTTCAATTTTTGTCTATTAAGTAACGTTGGCTGTTTGTGTGTCATAGATGGCTTTTAGCAGGTTGAATTAAATTCCATCTATTCTGATTTTCTGTAGTGTTTTCTTTATCATGAATTAGTGTTGGACTTTGTCAAAAACTTTTCCTGCATTTATTGAGATGATTATGTGACTTTTGTCTTTGACTCTGTTAGCATAGTGCATATCATTGATGGTTCTGCATATATTAAAAGATTCTTGCATTTCTGCAATGAATCCCACTTGGTTGTGATGTATAATCTTGAAATTTTGCTACATTATTTTTGTCAATAGTTTATTGAGGATTTTTGCATCTATGTTTATGAGGGAGATTACTCTGTCATTCTCTTTTTTAGTTGGATCTTTCTTTGGCTTTGGTATCATAGTAATACTTGCCTCCCTGAGTGGCTTTGGGAGAACTGTTTCCCTTTCAATTTCATTGAAGAGTTTGAAAAGAGTTGACTTAGATCCTCCCTAAATTTCCCATGGAGGTCATCTATGAATTCATTAAGACCTGGCCTTTTCTTTGTTGGCAGGTTTTTTCATTATATTTTCAATTTCCTTGACTGATATTGGCTTATTCAGTATTTTTGTATCTCCTTAATTTAGCTGTGGTAGTTCATATACACATAGCAATCAGTCCATTTTTTTCTGCACTTTCTATTGTGAGAATAAAGATTTTGGAAATAAGTATTGACAATCCTGTAAATTTCTAGAAGAGCTATAGTGATGTCACCCTTTTCATCTCTCATTGCATGAATTTGAATTTTTGTTCCTTTTTTGATAAAGTTGGCTAAGGGTTATGAATTTTGTTTATTGTTTCAAAGAACCAACCCTCTGGCTCATTAATTATTTGTATTGTTTTCTTTGTCTCCATTGCATTTATTTCTGCTCTTATATTTATATTTACTGCCTCCTTTTGTCTTTGAATTTTACTTCCTCTTCTTTTTCTGGGAGTTTTCTGTGAAGCATAAGATTGGTTATTTGTGCTCATTCTGTTTTCCTAATGTGTGAATTTTTTACTATAAATTTCCCTCTTATGGCAGCTTTCACTGGGGAGATAGTTCTGTGGCATAAGCACCTGCTTAGCAAGCACAAGGTCTCGAGTTCAATCCTTGGTACCACAAAAAAATAATAATGATGATGATAAAAAAAAATTTTAAAGTTAAAAAAATAAACCAACCAACAAACAAAAAATCAATGAAATAAAATACTACAGTTTTTTCTTAAAAAATAAAAACAGCTTTCATTGCATCCCACATGTTCTAGTAAGTTGTTTTGCTACATAATTATAGACTTTGCTCTTATGGTCTAAAGTACAAAGTCAATAGCTACAAAAGTTTGTCAGTTTCTAAACTTTGCTTGATGTTATTATCATTGCTAATTGTACTACTGCAACAAGGATATCATATATGTTTTAGCCACTTGTTATTGCTGAGGTAACGAGACTGGGAATTTGCCAACTTTCTACACCTAAAAACAGTGGACAATGCTAAATAGAATCTAACATTCTAAGGCAGGATGTCTGGATAGATGCAAAAGAATACCTGATCCAAAAAAAATCCCTGAAGAATAGGAAGAACTCCTCCTCCAATGTCT
This sequence comes from Capromys pilorides, assembly GCA_004027915.1. Lineage (NCBI taxonomy): Eukaryota > Metazoa > Chordata > Mammalia > Rodentia > Capromyidae > Capromys > Capromys pilorides. The sequence goes on along the minus strand of PVKN010019546.1, from coordinate 4,617 downwards.
CTGATAGTAATGATATAGCTACCTACTATCAAAATTTCACAAAGCTTATCAAAGAAACCAAAATAATGTGATATTTCTAAAATAGAAAATGACAAGACAAAGAAGTAAAATGCAATCTCAAGACCCCAGACCACCAAGAACAAGTCTGTAAGACATCAGCATAGAAGAAATTGGAAATCATGCACCTGAAATCTCTGAAATGATTTCAACTAAAGTAAAGAAACAATTCCAGGTGAGTGTAGAGGAAATCAGGTCAAAAATGATCTTTCAGAAGAATAAAGAAATGGTAACCATAATGAAAGAATTTCTGAGCATATCTAAAGAAAGCACTGATTAAAACATAGAGGAGCATAGGGCCAGCCAACTAACTCAAAGGATGAAATTGCCTGCAAGCAGGCACAGGGACCCAGGGTTCTATCCTTGGGCCTGCTGTGCCAGCCCCACCCCTTGGGTGTGCTGAGATGGCAATTGAGATGGCATGGTGGCATGCACCTGTAATCCCAGCTCTTTGGAGGCTGTAAAAAGGTAGATCACTATGACTCTGATCTAGTAGTGAGACCCTGAACACTCTTTAGACTCTTCTTCCCCAAAACAAAACAACAAAAAGCATAGAGGAGTATAGAAAGATGATGGAAACTTTGAGCAATATAAGAAAGAAATAGAATGCATGAAACAGATTCAAACAGATATACAGGAAAGTAAAATTTCCATTAAAAGCTCAAAATATCACTTCAATGAAACTGAAGATAGATTTTAGACCTTGAAAGCATCCTTGCAACTAGTGACCAGGAAGGGAAAGATCTCTTAAAAGTAACAAGGAATCAGGAAATAATAATTCAACAGCTATAAGAAGACTCAAAGGTGCATAACATAAGATTGACAGATGTCGGTGAAAAGGAAGGAGTCAACACAAATGACACAAAACGACTTTTCAGAAGTAATACCAGAAAACATCCCAAGCATGGGAAATAATCTGACATTCAGATAAGTGGGGCATAGGGAACTCCAATTAACATCAATCAAAACAAATCCACACCTAGGCATGTAATAATCAAGATTCCAGAAACACAACACAAGAAAAACATCTCAAAAGCTGTTAGAGAAAAGAAACGTAAGTGGCAGAAGTGACTGCCTGGCAAGCACAAGTTGCAAGTTTGATTGACAGTACAAAAAAAAGGAAAGCCCATCAGAATCACATCAGATTTCTCAAAACACATCATCAGATCAGGAAGAAGGAAGAATTTGGAGTGAAATATTTCAAGTCCTGAAAGAAAAAGTATTCCAACCCAGACTGATGTACTCTGCAAAATTTTGAATGTTTTTTCAAAATTTTTGGAGAGAGCCAAGGAGATTGCTCAGTGGCAAGTGCAAGGTCTTGAGTTCAAGCTCCTGTGCCAAAAATATAAAACAAAATAAAAAATTGTTGGAGAACTAAAATATTTCCATGATAAAAAGCAACTAGAAAAATTCGCAACCATGAAACCAACCCCATGAAGCCCACTGAAAGATTAGAAAGAGATCAAAATGATCACAATTCCAAAAACAAAAACAGAAACAAATCACCAAATAGGGTGAGCAATTAAACACTGGAAAAGTAGAAAACCAACAGCACAAAAAAAAAAAAAAAAAAAAAAAAAAAAAAAAAAAAAAAAAAAAAAAAAAAAAAAAAAAAAAAAAAAAAAAAAAAACATAGCAAAGATAAACCAATACATATCAGTTATAACTACCAATGTAAATGGCCTGAATTCACCAATTGAAAGAAATAGACTGATAGAGTTGATTAAGAAATAAAATTCAATAATGTGTTGTATAAAAGAAACACATATATTTCAAAAGGAAATTCATAAGCTGAAAGTCATACAATAGAAAATAATGCTACATGTGCCAGGAACTCAGAAAAAAACTAAAGTAGCTATTCTACTCACAGACCATGTGAACTTCAAAACAGGAATGATCAAATGATATAAAAAGGTTAATAGATACTTGTTAGGGGAAAATTTCAAGAGGAAGAGATATAAGTCATAAATATGTATTCACCAAATACAGGAGCACACAACTATATAAGAAAAATTTTAAAGAATATGGAAAACCAAATAACTAATGACACAGTCTTACCAGGTAACACTAACACTCCATTATCTCAAGCTGACAGATCAATGAGACAAACATTAGCAAAGAGGTAGCAGAACTGAACCAAACCTTTAGACATATTGGCTTAGCAGGCATTTACAGAGTGTAACACCCAGCAACATCTGAATATACATTCTTTCCAGCTGTACATGGGACATTCCCTAAAATAGACCATATACTAGTCCACTGAACATGCTTAAGTAAATACAAGAGAATGGAAATTATCCTATGCATTTATTCTTACCATAATGCAATGAAATGGGAAATTAATAACAAATTAACAAACTGCAAAGAAACACAAGAGTACATGCAAATTATATTATACCTGTCTCAGCAACAAATAGATAACAAATGATATTAGTCAATCTCTACAATTTAAAGAAAGTTCAAACACAACTTACTGGAATTTGTAAGATGCAATAAAAGCAATTCTCGAGGGAATGGGATAACCCATTCAGCCCTCCTCTGTCCCTCTCTTGGACAGGAGTTTTCTTCCCCCCGGTAAATCTATTCTGCTCATAATCTCCATTTGTTCCTAAAATTCATTCTTGATTTGTATATAACATGAACTCATCTCATGTACTTTTCAGGTTGGGAGATCATTTTTCCCTGTATTATATTGAAGTTCTCTACATCATTTTGGAGGTCATCCACCTAAGATCATTTGTTTTAATACAATGCACATTGTTGTCTTCATAGTAGTTGTTCTGAGTACAAGATGCAGACATGATAACTTTTCTAAATACTATTCGCAGAAATATTTCTTCTCATTGAACTAACAGAAAGTAATTGTATACATAGCCCAATATTCCATAATAGTAGTGGGTCATTGGCAGAACTGGAAATTTTGGAAGCTGTTAACTTGAGGCTTTTATGCTCAGTATACTAATCCGGCTTTACTTTTTATAACTCATGACTATACTGCTGGGTGGTTGAGGCCAAGCTAAAGCAAGACCTATATAACAAAAGATGTAAATTTTGTATCTCACAAGGTCAGTCAAATCCCCTCAAGGTTAACCTTTCAACTATGTACAGCATTTTGTATATCTTTTGTCAGTGTCAGCCATCTGGACGAGACACAACCATTATGGAAATCAGTGTGGAGACTCCTTAAAAAATAGAACTGGAAATCCCATTCAACCCAGCTTTCCCCCTACTGGAAATTTTCCCAGAAGAACTGAAAACATCATATCATAGTGATGTTTGTCACCTATGTTTATAGCAGCACAATTTGTGATAGCCAAATGATGGAAACAAACAAAATGCCCATCATCTAAAGAATAGCTGAAAAAAATGTGATATTTTTATATCACATCTTTGTAATATATCACATATTCTTGTCTCTTAGATGTGTGCTGCTCCTAATGCAATTTCAATTATTGCTATACTCCCTCTCAAGTAAATGTATCTTTTAAAAGAAAACAAAAAATGAAATCAGTTTTTTTTTTTTTTCCTCCCTGTATCATTTGGAATTTTCCACCAAGATCATTGGACAAAGGTATGAGTTTGCTTTTCTTTCATAAAAGTCTGAATTGGAACTCATTTAGGTAACAAATTTTATGCTTTAAATGTTGGCCACCTCATGCCTACCTAAGCGTGTTCCCATATTCTCCATCACCTTAGACCTACTTCACCACGTGGTTTTTCTCTATAAAAGTCCCTGGAAGAGACAGCTTTCTAGGAACAACCCACTCAGGCCCCGCCCCTGTCCCTCTCTCAGACAGGAGTTTTCTTTCCCTCAATAAATCTATTCTGCTCATTAAAAAGAAAATGAAATAAAATTCTGAGGGGGAAATTTATAGCAGTGAATTCAAACATTAGGAAAACAGAATGAGAACAAATAAATGCCCTAATGCTGCACCTCAAAGCTTCAAAGAAAAGAAGAGTATGTCAAGCACAAAGCCCAAAGAAGGAAATAAATTATAAAGAGCACAAAATAATGCAATTGAGACAAAAAAAATCCAAAGAAGTAATGAATCAAAGAAATTGGAAACTTAAAATTGATAAACCTCTAGCCAACATGATGAAAAAGGGAAAGAAAAACATCAAATTCAAGCAATAAGGAATAAAAAGGATAAAATTACTCAAATCTCATGGAAATACAGATGATCATTAATGCCTACCTCCAAATTTTCACTCTCATAGGATGGAAAACACAGAAGAAATGGACAGATTCCTATATGTGTAAGAATTACTGAAACTGAATTAAAAATATATGCAATTCTGAATAACTCCATATTAGTCAATGAAATTGAAAAAGTAATAGAAAATGCTTTCAAACAAAGACAAGTGCAGGACAAGATGGATTCACAGCTGAAATTTACAAAAAATTTAAAGAAGATCAAATCCCAATACTCCACAAACTCTACAATGAAATTGAAAAGGAAGCAGTTCCCTCTAACTCATTACTGAAAGCAAGTACTATACTGATACCAAAACTAGACAAAAATCCAGCCAAAGAGAGCTATAAGCCAATCTCCCTCCTGA
>PVKN010019545.1:0-16307 GCA_004027915.1 Capromys pilorides | reverse complement strand
TTAGTGCCCGAGTGAGCGCCGCCACTGTGGAAACCATAGTTGGTTTCTGCAGCTGCATGCTTGGCTATACTCTCCCCAGTAGGTCAAAAATCAGCATGCAGTGGTCTTGAAAAGCTTTCATGGCATTTGCAAAACTCCAAGAATTTTAAAACCAAGCTTTCCGGAGGAAGATCTATTAAGTTCTAACAGTTCAGGCCATGGGCCAAGAGGATAAATTTTTTATATCAGAATGGCACCATATCTGCACTGACATTTGCTCCTCTATACTGCATTTCAGTAAAGGTGAAAACATGGTGAGACATAGTCCTAAATAGACTACCAAGCTGCAGGGGTGCTAAATGATGCTATTAATAGAAGAGATTCAAGGAATTCTCTTTGATGCAAGCTACTTTGTTAGCATTGACCTTCAAAATTCAAATCAAAGCACTGCAACCTTTTTCTATCGTAATGTCCCATGTTGTACAATGCTTCTTTTCAGATAAATTGCCTATCCAGGAAGTAAACATGGATCATTCTAGCACTAAGTGCAGGTGGAGGATGTGGCATACAGCTTTTTTGGGTTTTGTGCATATGAATGGTTCTGAACTGCAGAAAACATGCTCTAGTGACTGAGGTTAGCAGCGAGCAGCCTTTGTGTTTTCTATTTTTGGTTTAGTGTTTCTGGTTTGCAGAGGTCAGTTAATTACAGGACATTCTGCCAGAGCAATGTCAATATAAATATTCTGAGCTGAGCCTAACTTTGGGTTTAGTTGGTGGGGAGTCTTTCATTACTTCACAATGTTCATTAAGTGCCTACTATGTGTCAGGCACCCTGATAGCAGCTATGGACAGACCATCAGGCAAAGCTCCGGCCTGCACAGAGCTTGTTTCAGTAGGAAGGAAATGAATTACTGTTTATTACACCCTACACCATAGAATTTCAGATAATGAAAATAAAGCATAGTGAAGAAGGTGCTGAGAGGGACAGAGAGTATTTTAGGGCAGGCAGCACTCTTCTGAGAAGTGCCAATGAGAAAGCAGAGAACTGAATGGAAGGACAGTGTCAGGAAGCCAGGCATTGGGACCAGAGGGAGGCAACAAGATAGACCAAGTGCAGGGGCTCTGGGCAGCAACCAAGAACACAAGGATTAAAGGAAACACTCCAATAAGCTTAAGTATGTTCTCAGAAAAAAAAAAAAAAAAAAAAAAAAAAGCTCTCATTCATTGTGTAGCAATGACTTACATGTGATGAGAAGACACTGGTAATCCCAATGCTTCTGATTTACACATGAATGGAGCACAAGGTGAACACAAGGACACTGAAATGCACTTTTAAGAAATTAGTACAGGAGGATCACAAGTTCAAGCCCAGGCTGGGCAACTTAGTCATTTAATGAGCCCCTGCCTGTAGTGATTGTGTCAACTTGAGAAGTTTGAAGCTTAAATAAATCTCAGCAATTCTATATCCAGAGATGTAGACGACCCACCTTAGAGTTGTTCATCACCTGGATGATATAAAAGGGAAATAAGGAAGGAAAGACAGGCTTCCATTTTTTGGAGGAGCTCCAATCTCCTCCTTCAGCTTGGACATCGGCTCCTGGTTTCTAGCACCGACCCTTCAGCTTATGCCGTGGATCCTTTAACCTTCCTGTACAGACTCATCAGCCTTCCATCGCAGACCCATCGGCCTCCTCATAGGGGCTTGTACAGACAGCGCAATGGGCTCCAGACCATGGACTCTATCCTCCAGTCTCCAGTGTGCAGACACCCTCTGCACGCTTCCACTTCCTCATCCAACTGTGTGGCTGACGATACTAAGCCAATCTTATAATTTCTTATGCATTTATACATCTTGTGGTATATCTGTTTCCTCTAGTGAAACCCTGACTGATACACTGTGTAACAGTAAAATATTTAAAAAGAGGATATAGCTCAGTGGTGAGGCTCTGTGTTCCTTCCCTAGAAAGATAGATAGATAGATAGATAGATAGATAGATAGATGTAGATATCCTTTATATCATACATATATATGTATGATGTAATAGTCTATCAGCTTAATAATTGCAATCAAGATAATCATGTTCATCCACCTCATCTGGCCCTCATAAAAATTTTCAACAAGCATGTACTGAATCTCAAAGGAAAGGGGTTCTGAGTGAGACCATTTCTGCTGCTGCTCCGAGGATATGGGGCTTCAAGTTTCTGGGACATTGGCTTTGTAAGGAGCAGGAAGGTCCCTCTTATTATTTCACTGCTTAGTTTCCCACTTCACTGCCTTCTCAGGTGTGGAGCAACAGCGACCTGCTCCAGCAGTGAGGAGTTTGCTGCTTCCTGGTCCAAAGCTTCACAGCCAAGGACATCCTGGACCAGATCAGCAAGGTCTCATCCTCAGGTGACAAAGGATGCCTTCTGTGTCCCAGACCTTGGGGAACGTTCTCAAGAAGCATCTGTGGTGGCAGAGAGCTCTCCCTCTCTAATCACTCCCTTCTATGCAGTCATGTACAATGACAACAGGGCCATCGTGAAGGCCTTCACTACCACTGGGACAGGATTTAACTCACAAGCAAGACAGAGGTCAAGCTGGTTGAGTCTTGGGATGCCCCCAGAAAGGATTAGCTATGCCAACCCCTAAAAGCATGAGCCACAATCACAGATGAGGCCAGCAGTGGGGTCCAGATGACAACCTTCCACAGCAGAGTCAAACTGCTGAAGGTGGCTTGGGCACATCTAAAGGCTGAGTTGGTCTTAGGGATCACCACTGATGACTCTAACATTGTCTGATGCCTCTGTGTAAAATTTGGTGGCATATTCAAAACCAGCAGATTCCTTTTGGAACAGACAAAAGAGCTAAATATCAATGCTATCGGTATCAGCTTCCACGTGAGGAGTGGCTGTACCCTGAGACCTTTGTGCAGGTCGTGGCAGAGGCGGGCTGAATCTTTGACATGGGAGCTGAGGTCGGCTTCCACTTGCATGTGCTTGATATTGGAGGGGGCTTTCCTGGGTCTGAGCTTGTGAAGCTCAAGTTTGAAGCGATTACCAGCATGACTAACTCCGCATTGGACAAGGGTTTCCTGGGGAACTCGGGAGTACGGATCATAGACAGCTGAGTAAGGCAGGAACCCTCGCTGTGAACACCATAGCCAAGAGGCTGGTGTAGGAGCAGGCCTGCTCAGACAGTGAGAAAGCAGGACAGCGGACCCTGTACTACGTAATAACGGCGTCTGTGGCTCGTTCAAGTGCATCCTGTAGGACCACGTGAGGTTGCAGAATCTGAGAGCCCATGCGCGATGGCCTGGACCTCAATGGGTACTGCTCGAGCTGCTCAAGATACACGCGGGGGCCAGGAAGAGCCCCTGAAACACGGGAGCCTACAGTCGCCGCAGCTTCCACTGTCCTCAGCTTCCAGAGGCTCACCATCTGCTACACGATGCGGTGCCCCACGAGGCAGCTCTAGCAGTGGGTCCGGGTCCGGAGCCACAGCTTCTAGCCAGGGGTGGAACAGCAGAACATCAGGACCCACCCCGTGCCCTGCATCCCAAGAGCAGGTGGCCACACGGAGCTGGAGCCACGGGCCCTGAGCTCAGCTCCATCCATCCACATTGCTAGTTCTGGGCGACTTCGGAAAAGAGCAGGGCGGACATGGGCCAAGCCTCAATGAGACTAGTGGAGGGATCACACTTATCTGTATTCATAGGGAAATTATTTGAATATTTGTTTCATAAGGGTTTTTCTATTCACTTTCACACACGCTATGAAAGAGGGTCCACATCAGCCAAGCAAGCATTTGTAGCGTGTGCCATGGCAGTGGGAGCCGAAAGCTTAGTGTTCTTGCCTGTTTTGAAAATAAAGCATCTCGGGGCCGGCGAGATGGTTCAGTGGTCTAAAGCGCCTGCTTAGGAGGGCTCAGGCAACTGTGGGAACTGCAGTTCGATCCCCGGCACCACATGCTGCGCCAGCACCACCAGCAGGGCAGGCTGAGCCAGCCACAAAATGAATAAATGAAGAAACAAACAAACACAACAAGCAAACAAATAAATAAATAAATAAAATTTAAAAAAAAAAAGAAAATAAAGCATCTTGAAAGAATTAAAAATAAATAAATAAATAGGACCAAGGGCAAGTGAGTTTAACTGCAGCCCAAACAGTGCCAACGACTGTCAAGCCTGCAATATTCCAGCAACTCTCGTGCTTCTATTAACCAATCAGTATAATCAACACCACTGAGCTAAATGCAAGGATGATCTGTGAAATCATAGACTCTGCTGTCCGCCTCTTTGTACCAACCCAGGATATGGCAACCCCTGTGGAGGAACAGATGTTACTCTTTTGGAGCAAGGTGATCTTTTATTAAATGTGCCTCATCAATATATAGCTGTCACGCTGCACGTGTACACACATCTTATTGGTCTCATTCTCTTTTTTTGGAAGAAAAAGCTGATCTAGCTCACCGTTTGTAAAGGTTTCAGTCCATGATCAGCTGGCTCGAAGGCAGGGTAGCATGGCAGAGGGCGACAGTTCACAGTGGTGAAAGATAGCAAAAGCAACAAGAGTAAAGGGGAGGAGAGCAAGTAGCATCGTTGTTTGGGGGGACTTTCTAAACAGGTCCAGTTGGTAGCTTTATTCCATATTCAATAGCCCTTATGGCTGAGCTTTGGGCCAAGATGCGTGCTTTTCTCATCAGTTGTGCTCACTTAATTATTAACAAGGTTTTCCAGTAACAGCAATGAAAAAACTTAAAACAGAAGAAGATAGGTCTGTTTACAGGAAATGCTCATGGCTAGCTATGCATTCTTGAGGGACAGTGGCCTAGAAAGGAAAGAGTAAGGGGTTAAAATGAAAAAGATTTTACTCCAGCTCAACTACTTGGCCGTTTTTCTGAGTCAGTCTATTTTTTTTTTTTTTTTGTCTTTTTGAGACAGGGTCTCGCTATGCAGTTCAGGCTGGCCTTGAGCTCACTTTTGTAGCCCAGGCTGGTCTTGAACTCACATCAATCCTCCTGCCTCAGCCTTCCAAGTGCTGGGATTACAAGTGTGTGTCACCATGCCCAGCCTCTGTTTGGCTTTCTTGTCCAAAAACGAGAATGGTGTATTTACTATGCAGAGAATGAGAAAATATATATGAAGTTCCTATCATAGTACCTGAATATAGTATATGATCAATAAGCAAAACAATTGTGACTGCAGAGGCAAACCAGATAACCTTAAGGATTAAGTGGCATTCCTACTCAAGATTCCAGGGCCCTTAGGTTTGTTTGTTGGTTTGAGGCTTTCTTTACTGAAAAAACTTCCCAAGCACAGTGTGTAGTGTGCTTACTATGTGCAAAGCACTATCCTCCAAGGAAAATTTTTGATAAAGAAAGGGGAACTTGGTATTTCACATACTTGTAGAACTGTTCCTCAGATTAAATAAGTAGAAACCACCCCTCAGGCCCTATCAAAAGCAAGCAACAGCCTCTAATAGTTTGCTCCCCAGAAGATAACTCTGAATTAGGGCTAATAGAATATGAGGGCTTTGTAGAAAGACAACATAAGTTTTCATCAGGAAACAGGAAGGACAGATTTGGGAGAAATATCTCCAGATCAGAGTCCACCACCCCAGGTCAGGGAAGTAGTGGATGGAGCTGAAGACCCAGACACATAGGCAGTTCTTTTCTGAACTTAGTGTGTACCAACATATGAAGTTCCTATAATTGTACCTGAATATAGTATATGATCAATAAGCAAAATAATTATGAATGCAGAGGCAGACCAGATAACCTTAAGGACTAAGTGACGTTTCTACTGTAAGATTCCAGGGCTCTCAGGTATTTTTTTGAGACTTCCCAAAAAATTTCCCAAAAAACCCCTGCCCACAAAGACCCAAAAGGCAGGAACAGGGAGTTCATCCTGAACCTTGGGGAGAGGATGTAAGCCGGCAGGGTAATCGCAATGAACTGTAGGGTAGAAGTCAGTAAACTCTTCTGGTCACCCACGCTTTCAGTTAATGTATTGATCTTCCCCATATTCAAACATATTACAAAACACTATTTATAAATTACTTCCATGCAGTAAATACTGTACAGAAGTATATCATAAAAGCCTTCATAGAGGGCCAGCAAGATAGCTCAGCGATCTAAAGCGCCTGCTTAGGAGAGCTTAAGCAAGCATACAGGGACCATGTTTTGATCCCCAGCACCACATGCCATGCCAGCCCTGCTCCAGGGTGGGCTGAGTTGCCCCACCAAAAACAAACAAACAAATACCCTTCTATTTCAACAAAAGTTGTAATATTTTATTCTTCATCCCTTCATCTTAGCCTTCTTGGACAGTCACTTTTGAGAAAACTGGTAGAAAAAAAGGTGAACTTGCTGAGGTTGGGGAGTGTGCCTTTGATACTCTGTACGGACATTTAAAAGACATAAACCTCCTCCACAACTTTTCTTAGCTTTTCTTCTAAAAAGCAGGTTGTCACCATGTCAGTAAACAGATAGGAACATAGCCAGAAAAGAATGTGATCCCTCAGTACTCGCCTCCAGGTCACAGCTTTCTCCCTGGCTTTCGGATCACACTTTTCCTCAAAAGCTGCCAAAGATGGTTATTCCTTGAGCAATAAGACTTTCTACCCTTAGGGAGCACAGAAACTTTCGTTGGGTTGTGACCACGTGTGACCTGCAAGTGTATGGTTTATAATATTGCAGTGCTTTTTAATTTGGAAAAAGGGAAGCATTTAGTTTAGAGAACATATTCTGAGAGAGCTGTCTTTATGTAGATTGAGTACAATTAACCACTAGGTCCTTCATGGTTTTTTGTTCATTTGGTTGGTTGGTGTTTTACTACATTGACTTAAAAATTATTTCCCCTGAAAACAAATTTATTATTAGTGAATAAAACATCATATTTTATAGAATTTTCTTTGTTAAACACCATCAAATTTATTGTGGAATTTTAATGTATGTTTTATTTTATTACCGTATAAAGAAACGAAATACTGAAAACCAGAAGAAATGGCGCAAGCAAACTAGACTGGGAAAAGCATTTGTTCAGTTTGCTGCAACTCCTGCATCTGACTGCATTTTGCAGCCAGGACCCTGCAGCACCCCAATATACAGTATTTCCATGGAGTTACCAAAACCATATTTATGGTCTCAGTTTGGTAAGCTCTCCTTTGGGAGCAATAGCTGGTTTCTGCCTGTCAATGCTGGCACTCACCTTCCAGCACATGCCTGGTGAGTATGCTGTGAAGAACTCTGCAGTGGGTGATGGTGTCCTTAGAGATGTCTTATCCCCTAATGCACCTTCAGTGAATGGCAGCCAGCCTGTTGCTTCTATCTATGTAGCCAGGCCCAGGGACAAGCTGCATGGTTTTCACTGACAAGAGGTAGTCTACCAAAACAAACTGAAAAACCCAGCCTGCATAGGATCTGGGGACATTTTTTATATTTTAATTTTGGTGGTATACATCTGTAATCCTACTACTCAGGAATTAAGGCAGGAGGATCACTATGATTTCAAGGCCAGCTTGGGCTACACAGTGAGACCCTCAACCAAACAAATATTCTACGGAATCCTTGTAATTAAAGTCATATTACTGTATGCTTCACTTTATAAAGAAAATACTTTATAATTATAACAGTTTTCCTGTTTCTTTAGTTCTTTTTATTTAATTTTGTGAAGGTGTAGTAAAGCTAGCTGCCCAAGCTGTATAACAGAGAGTATTCATGGGCACCACTCTTACTCCATGGCATCAGCTAGTTTTTTCAAGCTCAGGGATGCTTTAGCAAGGAAAAAAAAAAAGGCAGAGACCACAAAGACTTTCTGAAAGATAGAATGCCATGGCAGATTTTTTCACCTTACAAAACACTGATTCTTTAAAAGAATAATTTTTGTATATTCATTTACAGTCAATTGCACTCATTTTCTTTCTTTTTTTTTTTTTTTTACTATTTTGTTTTTCGGTACCAGAAACAGAACTCTGGGCCTCGCGCTTACTAGGCAGGCGCTGTGCCACTGAGCTACATCCCCGGCCCTACACTCATTTTCTTGAAGTGAACTTTCTACTATATTTTCCCCAATTATATAAGTGAGCTGATTATGGAACTAAGAGGTTACTAGTATAGGAATTATTATAAGAGCAACCCTGTTTACAGGTTTTAGCTCAGGTTGTTTGTGGAGGGAATATGAGTAATTCTTTTTCTGATCTGCTCAGAATTTAGGTTTATCATTTCTTGGCTTCAGTTAAATGCCAAATCTTAAATACTTTTATAAATTAACGTGAGTCCTTTGTTCAGAAGTGAAGGAAATTATATTTCGCTTTAAAGCAACAAGACCACAGACAATGGAAAATCAGAAAATACTAAAGCAAGAAAATGAAAAATCTCTTTTTAAACACCCTTTAATCAGGAATGTGTGACAGGTCAGAGGCACAAGACCAAACTGTACCTTTGGCCTAATTGTGTAAGAGTTTGCCAAATTAATTACCAGTGGAAAACATTTCAGAGAGACAGCTGAAACTTCAAAAAGACTGTTAAGTAATTCTAGACCTTTACAATACTAAATGACATCCTAGTTATAAATAATTCTTATCCATGCTTAAATCCACCTTGAGCCTTTACTAAGTAAGTCTTTCTTAACCTACTTATAGGATTTGCTAGAGTGAAGAAAGTAGCCTCTCATTTTAAAAATGAAAATGAAGTAAATTTTAAATTGAAAACCTTTTCCTAATTCACACTGTGTTTCCCCCACGTTTCCTTTTAGCTCTGCAGGCGGTTGGATGCGCAAAACCGTTGAAATCTAAAGCCCGCCTGGCTTCAGAGCACGCTCTGAGCACTCTGAGTGCTCTTTCCGGGCAGTGACGCCTCAGTTTCCTTTTCTACAATGTTGGAAAAATAATTTGAAAGGTTTTTAAAGCACTTAGTGTCCAACCGCTTGAAAGATAGCTCGAGTTACCTATACCACAGGCCAGAGGTGCGGGTTAGACCTCTCACACCAGCAGGCCATCACTGAAACACATGTGACATGTTGAACAGTTCAGAACACATGGATGTTTAGCGTCTGATTTTTCATGGCTCAGGGCATATTTTCGCACAGCAGTGCGTAGCAAACATTCGGATTCCTCAGTCTGCTTTTCTCCTGGCCTCCAGGCACCCAAGCTAGCTTGCCAGGTATTTCTGGTTAATTATACTTAAGTATATCCAAGTTTTGTCCGTGTCATCCCCTCTCTGTCTCTACAAAATGACCTGCATGGCTCTTCTCAGGTCTGATTGGAAGGCACCAGCCCCCTGAAGTCCTCTTGTCTCATCAGTGTGCTCTCTGGAGCACAGCTCTGCTTCGGAATCCCTGCCTAATAAATTTCTCAGATTGATAGAGCCTTTCTGAATCAACGTGGTAGCATCTGAAATTTTTATTACAATGTGGAATTTGTCCAGCCCCATCCAGAGCTTTCGGGCAAAATTTCTACATTAAGATACAAGAAGACTGGAGGGGGGAGCTGCGGCTCCAGGGGCTGGGGCGCTCGGCTGGAGGAGGCCATCTGGGCGACGGTTCTCGCGGACAGGACAAGGACGAGGGAAATGAGAGAGTGACGCACCTGAATAAGTCCGCTAGAGGCAAGGAGATAAACTAAGGCTTGATGCCGCGCGGGGGACGGGGTGCTGACACACAGCACCCAGCCGAGGCAGGCAGGCACAGCGAAGAAGCAACGCCAGGTATCTGACAGTATCGCAGACCGATCCGACCCGACGTCCCCTCCCGAGCTCGGAGCCCCCGCCCCGCCCCGCGGCCCCGCGCCGACTGCCAGCGCATCTCCCCGCCCTGCCCCGCTCGGGCGCGCCGGGCCCGCCCCTCCCCCGCGCCCGCGGCTCCCTGCCCCCCGCGAACGCGCTCCCCAGTGTCCTCTAGAACGCCCGCGCGCCTGTCAGGTTTCGAATCCCGGTTCCGACCCTCGCCCCCCCCCCCCCCCCGCGCGCGGCCGGCTGGCGGGCCAGCTTTCGGACCCCGCATCAATCATTAACGGGTCTGCCCCGGCTGCGGCGCCCCTGGGAGGGGGATGGTACGGAACTCTAGGCTGGGGACAACTCTATCCCGCGGGGCGGCCGCGAAACCCTGGCCGGGAGGCCCGGCCCCCGCCCTTCCCGCCCGGTGCGCCGCCCGCGGCTCGCACATCCCCGCCTCCCGCGCCGGGGGCCGGCGGCGGCGGCACCCGCACCGGCGATGCCCAGTCACCGCAGCGCCGCCGCCGCAGTCCGCAGCGCGGGCGGCCGCGCGCCGGGAGCAGGCAGCTGGGCGAGGGGGCACCGAGCCCCGCGCGTTCCTGGCGGTCGCCGCGCTGCGTGTTGATTTTTTTTATTTATGTATGTATGTATGTATGTATTTATTTATTTATTTATTCATTTATCCTAGGAACGGCTGCTGGGAGGCGCAGGTCCTGCCTTAAACCCGGAGCGACGCCCCCGGCGCGGGCACAAAGGCTCCGACGGCCGGCAGGGGCTGCCCAGCGTGCAGAAGCCGGCGCCAGAGGTCGCCTGCGCGCGCTCCGGCCCAGCCCCGGGCACCATGCCGCGTCGCCTGCAGCCCCGGGGCGCGAGCACGAAGGGCACGGCCGCCGCGGCTCCGGGGGCCCCCCGGCGCTCCCACCCCGCCGTCCCCGAGGCTCCCCCCGCGTCGGCCAAGCTGCTCCTCCGGTGGGACGAGGTGCCCGACGACTTCGTGGAGTGCTTCATCCTGTCGGGCTACCGGCGCCTGCCGTGCACCGCGCAGGAGTGCCTGGCCTCGGTGCTGAAGCCCACCAACGAGACGCTCAACTTCTGGACGCACTTCATCCCGCTGCTGCTGTTCTTGAGCAAGTTCTGCCGCCTGTTCTTCCTGAGCGGCCGCGATGTGCCCTTCCACCACCCCTGGCTGCTGCCACTGTGGTGCTATGCGTCCGGGGTGCTGCTGACCTTCGCCATGAGCTGCACAGCGCACGTGTTCAGCTGCCTCTCGCTGCGCCTGCGCGCGGCCTTCTTCTACTTGGACTACGCGTCCATCAGCTACTACGGCTTCGGCAGCACGGTGGCCTACTACTATTACCTGCTGCCGGGCCTGAGCTTGCTGGACGCGAGCGTCATGACCCCGTACGTACAGCAACGCCTGGGCTGGCATGTGGACTGCACACGCCTCATCGCCGCCTACCGCGAGCTGGTGCTGCCGGTGGCCTTCGTGCTGGCTGTGGCCTGCACGGTGGCCTGCTGCAAGAGCCGCACCGACTGGTGTGCCTACCCATTCGCCTTGCGCACCTTTGTCTTCATCATGCCCCTTAGCATGGCCTGCCCGATTATGCTGGAGAGCTGGCTCTTCGACCTGCGAGGTGAGAACCCCACACTCTTTGTACATTTCTATCGCCGCTACTTCTGGTTGGTGGTGGCTGCCTTCTTCAACGTGAGCAAGATCCCCGAGCGCATCCAGCCAGGCCTCTTCGACATCATTGGTCACAGTCACCAGCTTTTCCACATCTTCACTTTCTTGAGCATCTACGACCAGGTGTACTATGTGGAGGAGGGTCTGCGCCAGTTCCTCCAAGCACCACCTGCAGCGCCCACCTTCTCGGGCACCGTGGGTTACATGCTGCTGCTGGTGGTTTGCCTGGGCTTGGTCATCAGGAAGTTCCTCAACAACACCGACTTCTGCAGTAAAAAGTGAGCCTCTACCACGGAAGAGGCTACTGGTTTGCCCATCTGTTTGTTTGAAGTTTCTGTTGTTGCTACTGTTGGTTTGTTTTCAAGTTTCGTTGTGTTTCCTTCTTTGCTCCAGGAGGGTGCTGCCAAACCACAAGGGAGAGGTCCACTGCTACCAGGGAATCTCAGTCCACTTGGAGCATTAGGCAAGGGATGGGGGGAATCAGGCAAGAGAGGGCCACTGGTTCTTGCTCCTTGAAAAAAATCAGGTAATGTCTCTGACACCCAGGGATTTTGCCTGGGCATACAATCCCAAACAACACCCCCAAACAGTTTGATTTTCGACTTGTTTTCTGTGTCAGCGATCACAAATAGCCCTTGTGAGGTCAGGTATGCAGTAAAGAAGATAAATACTCAGAAATCCCTGGGTACTTCATTTCAGTCAGGAATGCTTGGATTTGTCAAAAGAATGGGGCTTTGTAAGAAATGGGTACAAAGACATAAACCCAGGACTTACCTTGCTAGAAAATGCATGAAATGTGAACACAAGTTAATTATTCCAAAATGTTTCTTACGTGTTATTTAAATAGTAATATATATGATGATTTTTCATAATTTATAAAAGCCTGTGATATGCACTGAATTTCCTTTGTTACATAGTTTTGAATTTTGCAGCCTTCTGCATTGCACACACTTGAACTGGACATCAGGGCAAGCTGCTTAAAAGTTCTCTACTTTTTAAAAACAGTGTTTTCTGAAGGCCTGTGAGTCTCATGATACAACTGTGAATGACTTTTACCTTAGGGATTCTAGTTAGTCTATTGGTGAAGAGCTCAAGTGGTTTGTATAGATCCCAGATTCCTGTTTACTTTAACATATTCCACAGCACTCATCGGATTTTTTGTTTGTTTTGTCTTTAATCTTATTCTTTCCTTCTCTGCTAAAATTGCCACTGGAATAAATGTGCCTTTTGAAGCAATGCCCAAATGACTGACCTCAGAAAGTTTCTTGCACAGGAGAGCATCAGGAATAAGCTTTTCTTATTTTACTGCAAATCAGGATGGGAGGTGGGGTTGGTTTTAAGTTTTTGGTAGGACCAGAAGTAGCTTACAGGGGCATGTGTGGCATTTGGCTTCTCCACCAGGACAAGGAGCCAACTCAGAAATATGGCTGTGGCCCCTAATACAGTCATAAGCAAGGGTGGAAGAACACTGGTGCCATCTACCTTTGCTTAAAACTTCAAATATTATATTCAAGAGTAAATGAGACAGTTACTGTTATGAAAACCAGAAGCGTGTTAGCTTAGGTTATAACTGAAATTTATGAAATAAATAAGATTATGCATGCTCAGTTAAACACAGAACTCTTATTTGGGTCAAGATTATGGAAATGATTGGCAGTCACATTGAGTTTTTGAAAAATTAGCAAAGACACTCTATGACTTTATTTTTCTGTGGTCGGGGTCTGGCTGTATGGCCCAGTTTGACCTTGAACTCTTTTATGTAGCCCAGGTTGGGCTTGAATTTATAATCTTTCTGTCTCTGCCTCCCAAATGGTTTTAAAGCTAGTCACCAACATGCCTACTACTTCCCAGGATGCTTTCAAATTACTACATTGGCCAGTGTTACTTAGATATATCTTATAAATGCTAGCCTATAACTGAGGTGGAAACTCTTGATGAACACAAGCCTCTGAGGTAGCTAATTTAAATATCAAGCTTAGTCATTTGGTTGAGAGCCAAAAACAAAGTCCAAAAATGGGAAGTCGTGACTTGAAGGTGTACTTTTGATCAAGCACATAAAGTAGATGAACACTTAGCAATGGTAAAAAGATGGCTCACTGTTTCTTGCTTAGAGTTTTAATCACTACTATATTTGTAAACAGAAGCTCAGCACAGTTCCCTGGAGGAACCAGTATCACTGTGTGTGCTAATTTGCACACGGAAGTTAAATTTATGTATGTCTGTATTTAATTTAGGACCATGTAATGGGATCATAAATATACTTTGTACAGTTCCTGATGAGTATCAGTGTCTCATCCTTTGTTAAGTACAAGGAGATTCCTGGGAGGTTGCAGAGGCTGTTAATTTGTGCTCACCACAGATGTTGCTCCTCAGCTGTAACTTGACTCAGTACATGTGCTTAAGGACAGCTGTGGAAATCGGGGTATCTCCACATGCAGACTTACTTATATGTCATTGTTGTCTTTTGTAGATCCCCGAAGAATGTTGGTTCAGAAGCTAGGGAAGCAGTTGAGTATTTTGGAGCTTTCTTGAAGGGGACTTTTGAAAAGGATCAATAGGCTTCAGAGTAAGAGCTAAATCCCAGCATCTGTTATTTTAAATTTTTGTTAGAGATCTTCTAGGTCTACAAACAGAATTCTCTTCTAGCCCCTGTGTCTTTGTCCTTAAGCAGAGGCCACTCATGGATAAAATTATACCCGTATCATTTTCAAGTGATTATGGTGCATGAGCCGGTGAGAAGACACACTTCTCCCTGGGGATGTTGAACCACCCAGTGTGTTCCAAGGAGAATAAGGATTCACTTTCTTATTCCCTTTACCTCCTCCTTCCTCCATTTTTTCTTTCCCTTAGATATTATAAATCACACATGACATTGACAAGAAGACATTCTAGTGGAAAACAGTGGTTTGGCTTTATTTCATGTTTACAAACAGGTATTGCATCTACTACAATCAGGGATGACTTTTTTAACTAGATAAGCTATTTGCTAAACTATATCCGTGTTCTGTCAAGACAGATAATGCCATTTTAGAAGCAGTCATTTACTACCTGCACATTTGCATAGAAACATCCAGGCTTCTTAAACATTTCAGGAATATGCCACAATCAGAGTAAAACACCATTGAAAATGTCTTTTCATATCATCACAGCCATTAAAATTTGGTTTGCCTTTATTATGTTCAACTATTTGAAATATAGGACAATTTGTGAACCAGAATTCACTTCATTATCTTCAAGCCACCTATTTTGGCAGTAGGATTTTGAAGCATATTATGTAATACACTTTATTTTTTCTTGGTGATTAGGATCTAGATGACATCCCAAGGAGCAGTATCATGGGGCTGTGCTTGGGAACTATAGTGCCTGTCACCCTGTTGGTTGATCCCTGGGGCTAACTCAGGCTAAGCTAGTTGGTTGAAGGGGTTTCTTCCTGCCTGCCTTCTTTGTAGCTCAGTTGAAGAGGGTGACCTTTCCAAAGAGAGGAAGTAGAACTCTTTGGTCATGTCATTACTGGCTTATAAAAATAAATGAGATCTTCTCCACTGGCCACATACCTTCTATAAATAGCTGGGAAAGAGAGTATGGAGCTCGAAAGCTGGCCAAAGGGCCCTGCCCATGTTTCCATTCATAAAGCCTGCCTGAAAGTTTTTAAAGTCGAAAAACCATTGGGCCTCATCTATCATGCTACTTTGTGGGAGCCATTTCTAAGGATGTAGGGGCTGGGGAGATAGCTCAGTAGAATAAGCGCTTGCCTGGCAAATGTAAGGACCTGAATTCAATCCTCGGTTCTGCAGAAAACAAAAAAAAAAACTATGACATTTCTAAGAATGTAAAATGTGAGCAATATAGGTGACTATCATTTTTTTTTCTGATGTGGTGCTGAATTAGAGGCTAACAGCACTAATAGGGAATTTTTATCTTCAAATAGCATAACCTTAATCTGCACAAAGCTCTACTAGGAGACAGGCATGGTAGGAGTTAACACCAGTTCTAAGTGACAGAACTTAAGTTCTCCAACAGTCATTACAATGTGGAGACAATTGTCTGCGCAACTGTGAGCATCTGTGAGTGTGCACAACTATAATACCTGGCCGAGCCCAACACTAATTGGACACCTTATATGTGTGTATGATATATGGGTGTATGTATTCCTTTAATAGACTATACTTTTTAAATAGAGCAAAGAGATGTCTTTCTTTTCTTTTCTTTCTTCCTTTTCTTGAGCCAGAGTCTCTCCATAATTCACACTGGCCTTGAATTCATTGTATAGCCCAGGCTGGCCTCAAATTCATAGTATCCTCCTGCCTCAGACCCAGAGTGCCGGGATTACAGGCATGTGCTGCCATGCCCAGCAGGATGGCTATCTCTGAAACTAGTTTATAAAATCTTCCTAAGCATGTTATCAGCCACTTGAATGGCTTTTATCGTCTTGTTCATCTATTGAAGTTTCATCCTGCTGGCTTCCCTGGCAGTGTTCTGGAGTCAGCGTTCACCCACTCACTCATCTGTGTGGCGCTTTTCATGATCACTGAGCACCTACTGTATGCGAAACCTTTGGTCAAGGATCTGTGTGTGCTGTCACAGCCATCATTTTTGTTGGTTTGTTTTGTGGTGGAACAGAGAAGATTGGGTCTTTTCTTCTATCTATTAGCAGAAGAGCAGTGCATAGAATCTTTTTTCATTCAAGATATTAATTTATCTACAATTTGTTTTCTATTCCTGACTGCTCCTAAGCCTATAGTTAAAAATAATTTCGGGCAGGTGAGATGGCTCAGGGGTCTAAAGTACCTGCTTAGGCAAGCTTAGGCAACCACAGGGACTGTGGTTCGATCCCCAGCACCTCATGCTGTGCTAGCCCCACCCCTAGGGCAGGCTAAGCTGGCCGTAATATAAATAAATAAATAAATTTATATAAAAAATAATAATTTCACATTTTAAAGTACTACAAGTCAG
>PVKN010019544.1:0-16300 GCA_004027915.1 Capromys pilorides | reverse complement strand
AGGCAAAGGCAAGCATTTGGTAACCTGGGCTTAGAATGGTTGCTCTACATTTGCTCTGCATTCACTTAGCTCTGGGAAAACTACAATGAAGAGACATCGCAGCACTGCTGTGCTGGAGCTTACTTTCAAATGGAAGGAAGAGGAAAAATAGCTCTCCCAATACATAAGTACAACTGTCTTAAGTAAAATTTAGAAGATGGACAGAAAATGACCTGTGCATAAGAAGAGAGGGATTGTAAGGAGTGATCCCAGGAGTCTGAAGGCCTAAAAGATGGAAGGAACTCATCATCGGGAAGAAAAAACAAACGTGTAAGAAAAGAACTGCCTAAGGTGTGCATAGCTTGGCATGTTTGAAGGGAAAGGACAATGACTAAATCAGATGACCTGAAGGGGGTTTTCAGCTGAAGGAGATATAGGCAATTGAGTTAGATAGAAATGTTATCGGCAGTCACACAGGGCTAGGCTCTCCAGGAAGCCACTATGAAAGGCAGCATATTTTGCAACTGTAGGAGAGAGAGACAGGCAACCATGGGCCTGATCGCAGAGTGAAAGATTAAACAAAGGAACCCACATACTTCGTAGGGATGAACATCTGGGATTGATATTCTATTGTTGGGTATTTTTTTTTTTCAGGACCAGGGTTTGATCTCATAACCTTGCATGTTCCAGGCAGGCACTTGTGCCACAAAACTATCTCCCCAGCCCCTGGGATTGATATTCTAAATGGGTATCAGTCACCTTGAAAAAGCTAGGAAGGGCCACTAACAACCCTTTCAGAGAAAGAACTTGTTCTGAATTCTTCCCCACTTGCTACATAACTCTCTTCCCCATTTGATCCTGATTTAATCAATTTTACCTGAGCAATTATATTTATAACCTTATTGGTGGGTCACAATTTTGTCTCATTTCATGCTCACTTTGCAAATTCTCATGTTTTCCACCTTAAATCTGCCTCACCTTTTGCTCCATAAAATTATGGCAGCCCACTTGAGTTTCCTTTTGTCCCTCTCAGACAGAAGCTTTCTTTCACCTAATAAATACATTCTGCTTTTAATCTTCATTGTCCCTAAAATTGATTCTTGGATTTTAGAGAACACAAACTCATCCAAGGAATCTTTTAGGTTTGGGGTTTCTTTTCCCTATGTCAGAGGCAACTGCGGAATTTTGCAATTTTTCCAATCTCAACAGAAGATTTGTGAATGGATGCAAAAGATATGAACCAATGAAATCATAGCAATGCCTTAATGCCTTAGATAGTTTTTTCTGTGTCTGTGTCTATGTCTGCCTCACTGTCTGTCTATCTGTCTCTGTCTCTGTCTCTGTCTCTCTCTCTCTCTCTCTCTCTCTCTCTCTCTCTCTCTCTCTCTCTCTCCTCTCTCTGTCTTTCCTTCCACTTGTAAAGATCAGTTGAGCTTCTCAAAGGTAAGAGAGGGATAAAATGCACAAAGTAGAACATGACTATTTTATAGGCTATGTCAATATACACTGAAAAACATTAATGAAATAGTATAAATATGTAAAGTGATTTCCTATAATCTAAAGGAAGAGAAGGGTCTTTAGTCAACATTCTTTCTTTATATGTATAGGGTGGTTAAACTCAATTGTAGTCAAGGGTTATCCCTTTTAAACACAGGCACAAAGTGCAGTGTGGTGGTGCACACCTGTAATTCCAGCACTCAGGATGCGGAAGCAGAGGAATCATTTAGAGTTCAAGACCAGCCTGGAATAGGAAGTGAGCTCAAGGCCAGTTTGAGCTGCAGAGTGGGACATTGTCTCAAAAAGACAAAACCTAAAAAGTAAAAAACTAAATATAGACACAATGCTGCTAGCTGTTATAACCTTTCAGAGATCTATACACCCAGATTTCTAAAAAAAAAAGTGATAATTTTAAAATACTACCTCTAAATGTCTATAGGCCAGCCTAATGCCTATACTATAAC
Organism: Capromys pilorides; assembly: GCA_004027915.1. NCBI lineage: Eukaryota > Metazoa > Chordata > Mammalia > Rodentia > Capromyidae > Capromys > Capromys pilorides. Next base: position 14,360 of record PVKN010019544.1, on the reverse strand, counting down.
CTAATTCCAAGCGTCAAGAGGTTGTGGTCCTACAAATCAGTTAAGAATGAAAAAATGAGTTTAAAGGCAAGAGTTGGGGTTCTAAAAAAAGAAGAGTTTAAGTGTTTAGTGCTATGATTTCTGCCTGTGAAAATCTGTTCTCAAGACAATGGGGGTTAGGAATGTCTTCCAGCAAGTGGTGGAATTTGTGTTGATCTTGAGGGCCTTGTAATCTACAGAAGCAGAGCATACATGGGAGAACATGTGAGACATAAAGGATGATCTGGGCTGAAGCACTATTTGAGAATTTAAGACATGTTGGAAAAGATGGATTGATTGGTCAGCACTAGACATCTGCTAATGGAGCAAACTAAACAAGAGAAGCACACTGCAGCCAAATGCATCTCTTGGGGTAGCTTTGGAATTTAACTCGCAGTTGATACAATCAAACCACTTACTTCCTAGGGAGACACAGTCAGGGAGTTGTGGTTCAATAATTATGCTTTGTTATCCACCACCACACCAGGTGTTTGCACTACCTATACGAGGACAAATGACTATCTCTTGGTGAAAAACCAGGAGACTATGCTTACATGAGTGTGATTTCTGGGCATGCATTTTCATAAATGTGCGTTTTCTCCTTTCTTGAGTGCTGGAGAAATGTTCCTCTTTTATACAGGTGCCGTGATGATAAGTACTGCAAAGAGTTTTATTAAAGGCATGTTTAATCCCGTTTTGAAAGTCTGCCAGAGTTACTACAGCCCGTGAATCTTGAACACACAAATCATTGTGTCCCAAAAGCATTTATACACAGGAATGATAGGAACCTGAAAGAAGCATTTTCTTCAGGGTTCTGTCAAACTTTTTTGAATGTGAAGACTAAAGCAATTTATAATTCTCTAAAGAGCCTAAGTATATGGAACACTGAATTCTTAGTATTAGTCTCACTGGCCACTGGTTGGTGGGCAACTTGTCAGTGGAGCTGATGGTTAATAAATCAAGTGCTGCCTACAGTTCGCCAAAAACAAGGCTGCATGAGTCATGATCTTGAATCCCTGGACTGTGTTAGGCCTCATCATGCTGCCTGACATGACTGACAGGATACAGTCATAATCCATGTCTTATCCCTCAACCCTCTATGGTTAGTGTATAAAGCAAATGATCAGCCTCAAAAAACTGCAATTTAATCATTATTAGTAGGTGCATAGGGAGTGACAAACAGTCACAGATAGTCACCTAGCTGCGTTCTCTTAACCATGTAAGGCTTTGCTAGGTAACTGTCATGAGATGTTACAGATATAAATATACTGGCTCCTTGCATCGTGATACTAGAGACTCCTACTATTTGTCACTATGCACAGCGGAATTTGTCTTTTAATCAAAGAAGCTGCAAATGCCATTTTCTCTGTCATGCATACTTGCTAATTCCCTCTAACTAGGTCTGTAGGTAATGAAGCGTTTAAAAGAACATAGGGAATCAATACAAGAATAATATGTACGAAGAATGAAATATTATATGTGTGGAGAGAACATCGACAGAAAATAGCATGAATATTTGCTTGTGAAGACATAAGCAAAAGAAAAAAGATGAACTAATAATTCTTTTCTAAGAATATCTTCACATACTAGTTAATATACATGACACAGAAAGCAGGTGTCCCAGCCTTTACCGGATGACAGTGATAGGTTCTGGGGGAGTTGGGACATCCTGTTTGAAGACACTTCTCAGCTTCTTCCTTCAACTCTATGTGAGTAGAGAATTTCCACAGTTATATAGCCATGCTATATATTGACTCCTGAAATAAACTAACCTATATCTTGTTTACGTGGAAGAGATGTGTTGGTCTGTATTTCATTGTGATACACAAAATAATGACTCTCTCCTGCAATGTCAACATTCTAATTCTTAGAAACTATGAGTATGGAATCAAGATGGCTAATAAGCTCACTTAGAGGGGGGAAAGTGTTCTGGATGGTCCAAGCATGCCCAATGTAATCATAAGGACTGCCCTAAGTGGAAGGTGAGGCAAAAGAGAGCTAGAGTGATGATCAAGATTGAGCCAGCTGAGCTGGCTTTGATCACAGATCAGCCATGAGCAAAGAGAAGGGGCAGCTGCTAAAATCTGGAAAATGCAAGAACACAGATTTCCCTGTAGACCTCCCAAAAGGAACACAATCCTGCCAATTTCTTTCTTTCTTTCTTTCTTTCTTTCTTTCTTTCTTAAAAATCTTTTGTCTGTTTGTTTTATTTATGTATTTGATACAGGGTCTCACTGTGTAGGACAGACCTGCAACAATCCACCTGTTTACAGCCTCCCCAGCACTGGGATAACAGGCATGCACCATCACGCCTGATTTCAGTGGCCAGCACTGCACATCTGGCTGAGGGCCAGAATAGCATATGGTAAGGGAACCGAATCCTGGTCCTTGAGCTTGGCTGGCAGGAGGCACTTAGGCAGTCAAGCTATCTCTGTGGCCCCAATACTGCCAAATTCTTGTTTAGCTCCATGACACCCATTTTTACTTCTGACCTCAGAAACATAAAATCATCAGCTGAGATTATTTTAATGGCTAGAGTTCTAGTAACTTGTTGCAGCAGCCATAGAAATTAAAATATTTTTGCTGCTTCCTAAGATAATGTCAATGTAATGCAGCCAGGTTTTCTAGGGTAGAGGTAAGCTCTAGGGAATGGTTCTCAGCAGCATTTGAGGAGTCTGTCCTCTGTCAGCCTCTGCTGACCCAGTTTTCCTTTTGCCCCTCCACATTTAGCACCTCAATTACACAGGACAAGCTGTGTGTTCTCACACTCTCCATCTCCATCCATGCTGTGGTCTTTGCACAAGATGCTGTCCCAGTAGTCTTATTTCTGAGGCCAGCAACATTGTATTGGTTCTTTAGGGCCCAATTCAGACACCAACTCTGTATGTGTTCATCACCTTTCACCTTGGGAAAAATGCTTTCTCGTCTCTCTTAGCATGAGGCTGACTCCAGAATATACACAAGCAGTTTATTTAACTTTGGAAACAGAGATTGTGTTAAATTTGGTTGGGTGATTTGGTATCCTTTTCTTTGCTGCTAAGTAGGATGACAGGTATATCCCCCAAACTCCTTCCTGAGGAAGCTTTTACCAGTAAGCCTTCCCTGACCTACATAAAAGGAATCTACTTTTACCATTGCTAAATACCCAGGATTTGAGTTAAAAAGGTTTGTTGTAAACAAGACAAAAGGGGGATTTGAGAGAAGATCACTCCTGACAAAAGTGAAAGGAGGGGGTAAAATTTTGTCCAAAACTATAGAGACTGGAAAGAAAGGTTGCAAAGTTGTTCCACAGAGGAGAAGGCCTGCTGTTCTGATTTGCTCCTTCACTGTTGGGAAGTCCCCAAGCTGCCATGGGAAGAGCCAGCTTAGCCTCTACCATCCTCAACTCTTAGGAGGAAACCCAGCAGCAGCAATGTCATCGGGCCACCACATCGTATTTGGGGCCCCTCTGATGTGCAAACACTTTATGACAGTTGAAAGATAAGTTGACATTCTAATATCCAGATCATATAAATATAACTTAATTTAGAAATATGGTCTTTATCAAGATGATAAAGTTGTAATGAGACCTTAGGATAAGTCCTTGAGCCAATATGAATAGTCCCAGAAGATAAAGTTTGGGGAGGGACACAGGGAGACATCCTTATGATGACAAAGGAGACTGAAGTGACATAGCTTCAAGCCAAGAAACGTAAGATCTTCAGCCACCACCATAAGCTGATTCTCCTTCAGAAGAAACCAACAGTGACGACCAACTGATTTGGGGACACTAACCTCTATTGTTTTATGCCACATGCTTTGTAATACTTTATGACAACAGTCATAGGAAAATAGTGAGTAAATCCCCAGAAAGAAGTATATTAGCCAAGAAAAGGCAACGAGCCCGAGAACACAGGTAGGAATATGAAAGTCCAGATTTTACTACCATTGCAGCTTTGAGACTGACCTGAATTTGCTCAGGCAGTTTTACTTTCTCATAAAAATGTTACCAATTAGACAAGAGTTATGAGAGTACTACTCTAGTATGTGTGTAACCACAAGTTTAATCTCTCATACCAAATAAATCTTAAGAATTACATTTCACAGTAGAATTTACTATGCACACAACTGTGTTTGTGTGTGTGTGTGTGTGTGTGTGTGTGTGTGTGTGTGTGTATTACATATGTAAATATTTTCCTGGATCTAAAAGTTTGCATTACACTTTGTGGGCACCTAGAAATATTGCCAGCTAATCATGTCCTCCTATGCTTATAGGTTCTGCCTGTCTTGCTGCTGCAGATGGAAAGAATGAAGCTGAGTGAGGCTGGACCAGTGGTCAACCATATTTCCATACAGTATATATTTTACAGGAAAGTTTAAAGCCTTTTTCTTTGATATTATATGACAGTTGCTTGTGCACATGTTTAGCTAATTTGGTCAGCTTCTCATTGCTGAAATGAAATAATTAGCATATGTAATTAAAAGAAGAAGAGTTAGATTTTGCTCTCAGATCCACAGTACTCAGTCCCTGTAATAGAGGGAGAACATCATAGTGGAAGTATGTGAAGGAAGAAAGCTGTTTGCCTCATGACAACCCAGCTGGAGGCAGAGAGGAAAACAGTATCAGAAAGCAAGGGGTCAGGGCCCAGATAGAGTCCCCAGAGTCAACTTTCATAACCTAGGCACACAAACTGAACAGGATACATTAAGAACCACCTAGGCTGTTCTCAAGTTGACAGTCACAATTATTTGTCACATTAGCCTTGCATGGAAATTTATTTCTGTGTCAAAAATCCCCTTATTGTGGCAATGTGTTATGTAATAGTAACACTCAGTGCCAAGCAGTGCTATGTACTATGAAACAATAGGATATTATTGTAGGAATCTAACAAATACTTGTCAACTATGTAGGAAGGCAAACAGATAAGAGAACTGCGCAATTGAAACATACCTTGTCTTAAGCTCTTTAAGCCAAGGGTTACCCTAAGATTTCTTAGACTTGATCACTTTAGCATCAGAAGTGGTCCTGCTCAAGTGAGACCTGCATCCATCTGAAGCATGAGAACTCTGTGCCACCGTTTCAGATGTTCAGTGTCTCTATTCTTGAGTAACCACCCTTTTTCTAGGTCAGAAAGACACTTCTAACTTTCAAAAAGTAGAACATAAATTTCATACACTGAACTTTATTTTGTTGTATAAAATAAACAATTATGAACAACTTGATGTGTCTCCACTCAAGGGTAGGAGGATTAGTTTAAATCAATGGTGTTTGCCCCATTAAGGTGGAACATATTAAAAATGCATGCTGTAGGAACATATTCTTCAGTTAATTAGACAATGTATGTTTTTGGTTTTGTTTTTGTTTTTGTGGTATCAGGGATCAAAATCAGGACGTTGTGCTTGCCACGCAAGCATTTATTCCACTGTGCTGTCTCCCTAGCCCCAGTGTATGCCTTTTTATACATTACCTAAAAGCCATGCAAAGGAAATGGAGGATTAATCAATTTAAGGATCAATAACTTGAGAAGGAAGGAAAAATACATTAAATTGTTTAAAAACAGTGACCAAAGTATTGACATATCACTTGAGAATATGCCTAGGAAAAACAACTGATAGATCTCATGGAGGTGACATAATCTAGCAGTTTTGTGCACATTATTTGTAGAGTAGGTACAGCATTCTCCCTTCCCAAAAAGCCTATCCCTGGCCATGGCTAGGCTGTCTCTGCTGGCCACTCAGAAATCTTTTCACACCATGTAGCATCAAGTTATATAAACTATGTTAAAGGGAGGGTATATTCTATCTAGCAGAATCAGCTTTCTTAGATATGATAATTTCGCCTAGCATTAATTGCCTAGTATCTGAGCAAAGTCTTCTACATAGCAGGCACTCAAAGTAGATTAGACCAAAACATGTATGTATATAAATAAAGCAAGAATAATGTTTTTTAATTAGAAATTTATATAAAAGGTCATGGAGATGATATGTAAGTGCTATATTCAAAGCATAAAAGAAGGCTTTGTGCAATAAAGTTCATAATTACTTTCCTTTGAATTATAATTCTTAAACCTGATTAGGAATACTATTAGATATCTTGTATAAAGTTCAGACTTTCAGACTATGAAATTACAATGTCAATAAATGAGACTAGAGTCCAAAAATTTGCATTTGAACTATGAAATTCAGTGTCTGACAAACAATTTAAAGAACACTGCTCTAAAAAGCGGCTTGTCCACATAACTGAATGTCTTGGGTATAATTCACTGTTTAGAAACATATGCATTTTATATCTATTTTATATTTTACTTTCTTTTTTAAAGATATCTCTTTTATATTTGGAAATCAATGTACTATTCTATAATGATCACGAGAACAACTTAACTAAGCATCTTAAATAATTATTTAAATAAATCATATCACAATACAGTACTCTGAAACTGAAATGCATATAAGTTACTGGACAGCCCATTAAAACATAGACTGTCATTCATCACAACTGAAGTGGGTCTGGCATTCTGCACCCTGTTCTTGATGCTGCTGCTTCAAGTAGCAGTAACTGCTCCTGAATTGTAATGCACAATGCACCAGCTTCAGAAGATAAACTTCACCAAAGAATTCTCTTAAATATTTTTAATGCTACATGTCAGTGCTCACTCTTGAAAATATTACATTTTACTGTAGTGTCCTGTATTAAAAGCTGTTTCCCCAATGGATATTACCAAGTGAAAGAAGAGAGTCTAAAAATGCTGCATAAGCTATGATTCCAAATACAGGACACTGAGAACAAAAAGGTCCATGATTGTCAGGTCATAAGGGAGAAGACGAGTACAAGAGTCCCAGAGGAACATTAGAGCTGTGGTACTTGTGCTTGTGCTGCTCTAAAGGGCAGGGGGGAGAGAAGCATCACACCTGTGTCAGACCTACGGTTAGAGCCTCTGGTCAGGAAGTTGGGAAAAACTGGGATAGGTCCAAAACTGTGAGTTGTCAAAGTGCACCACAGCAAAGTGAACTAGAGAAGGAGGATTTACATCATGCCGGAGTCATGGTGGGAATAGGGATGGACGTTCCAGCGTGTGAGCTGCACAAGTGAGTTCCCAGTTGGAAACCAGGAGACCAGCTGCCCTGAGAGTGAGTCCTAATGTACATCAGAGGTATTTTTGTAGTAGACACACTTCTGAGGGTTCATCCATTGTAACAAGTGAACCATTCTGCTGTGGGATTTTGATATGGGGGAGGGAAACTGTACATATGCATGAGGGAACACAATAGATAGGAATATATTGTTCTCTATTTTGCTGAGACTAAAATTGCTCTAAAGAATGAAGCTTTTTGAAAGTAGACAAAATTATATGATAAATAAATAATGCATTTCTACAAATGTTGAACTCACAGAACTTACTTTGTTAAGCAATACTATTGGTCTCCTGGTTTCCAACTGGGAACTCACTTGTGCAGCTCACACGCTGGAACGTCCATCCCTATTCCCACCATGACTCCGGCATGATGTAAATCCTCCTTCTCTAGTTCACTTTGCTGTGGTGCACTTTGACAACTCACAGTTTTGGACCTATCCCAGTTTTTCCCAACTTCCTGACCAGAGGCTCTGTTGATGCCTATGGAAGAAACCCCAGTGGAACCTGTCTTTCTTCTAGTATTTCTTACAGGTTTCAGGGTGCAGCAGCAGTTAACACAGTGGAGCTACCTAGTATAAAGGGGGACAGATGAAATGTCTTCCTTTCATGCTGTGACCAGACATCTGGACAGGTAGACATTTTCATAATACATCATTGCTCCTAGCTCTACTTTTTTCCCTACTCTGATCTTCACAGTCACTTCTCATGTATTGGCAGGAAAGATGATTCATCTTAATGACACGTACTGCAAATACAACATACGCACCAAGTCTAAAAAGCTTTGTTTTGAAAACCACAATAAGTGTTCCCTTCAGCAGCATATATACTAAACAAATCATATTAAGTTTTTCTTTTCTTTTGTTTTTAGTGTTAGGGGATGAACTGAGGGTATCACACTTGTAAACCATGTGCTATACCACCTAACTATGTCCCCACAACGGAAAGTGCAAATGCTTTTTCATTAATTACCTGCCATATGATCACACACTGAACAATGTTTTGGATACATTTATCTAGATTAAATATTAATTTCATATTAATTAATATTAAATTTATATATTTTTGAATTTACTTAAAATGATCATATAAAACTTATCTATTTATCTCTGGTACTGAGGATTGAACTCAGGACCTTGTGCTTGACAGACAAGTGCCTATTCTACTGAGCTATCTCCCCAGCACCTCTTATTTAAAATTTAAAAACGTGGTTAACACTTTTATTGAAGCACACCACCTTCAAGCTATAGACAATCCTATGTCCATTAAAACATGCCTCCTATTCATTTAGCTCCCATGTGGTTATGGTGCTGGGAACAAAAGTCATAACTGGTAAGTCTACTAGGATAATATACAAGGTTATTATATTTTCATTTTATGACCATTATGCTCACTTAGCCAACATTAACTCAGAAACCAACAGTAGAAAGACAATCAGAGCTCATCATCGTTCTCCAAGTTAGACTCTCAAAAAACATGGTTAGAAATAAAACATGGATACTTTTAAAAAATTGGTTTTTGGTGACACAGCATTACAGAATCACAAGAACCAGAATTTGTAGGACAGGGGCAATGATGGCCAGAAGTTGGGGGAAAGTTATGAGTAGATGAGGCAATGTGGGATTTTATTTTTATTTATTTATTTTATTTTGTCTTTTTGAGACAGAGTCTCACTATGCAGTTCAGGCTGGCCTTGAGCTCACTTTTTGTAGCCTATGCTGGTCTCAAACTCACACCAATTCTCCTGTCTCAGCCTCACGAGTTCTGGGACTATAGGCCTGTGCCACCACGGCCCTGCTCAATGTGGGATTTTAGAGCAGTGAAGCTACTGGGTGTGCTGCTCTGGATGTGGATACACATTTGGGCTTTTCCTGATGTCTCTGTTTCTGCCCTTTTCCTCTGGGCACAGGAGGGCAACTCTCATAGGCAGATTTCCTATGGTCCACTTCAGAGGAAGACAAAATCCTTAGCAGGCTTTATGACCTGCTTTAGGGGAGACAGGAAGAGGCAAGTCAGGAAGAAGGATCTTGCTTTTGCTCCTGTCACTTTCTCAAATTCCTTCTGATACAGAGATCACCAAGGGAACAGAAGCCAAGCGAATTCCTGAACCTTTACCCTTTTATTCATTAACAGCATTGATAATGTTTTCTGATGAGGTAGTCAGACTTAAACACTCCTTTTGCTAAAATCACAGTGATTCTTAATTTGTCCCTAAAGATTCCCAAAGGGTCATTAAACAAAACTCACACTTGACCTTTGTTTTGTATCTTTCTCTGGTCATTACCTTATAACATTGAATAAGTATAGAATATCATATAAATTCTACAGGTTAAACATCTAATCATACTACTGTAGAAGTACTCTACAGTAGAAATACAGTAAGAAGTATAGTTTATATTGTCTAAAACCTGGCAATATAAGGTTGATTAGCCCTAAACTTACACACCTATTTTTCTTCAAGACTGAGGTTATCATGATAGAAGTACAGCAACATTCAACACTTCTGGGCACCTAGAAGAAGCTAATCATTGCTCTAACTCTATAATCAGCCCACCCCACAATGCCTTACTTTTGCCTCCCCTTTATTGACGAGCCAATCTAATCTCCAACAGAGTGGTTCCCCCTTCAACTCCTCTCTGTGAACTTACTTCCCTATATTCATTTACTTATTAGCTCTACTGCTTAAGTGATAGGTTCCAGCCTGAGTATTAGCATGCTGGTCATCTGACATGGCGAAGCCCAAAAGCAGCGGCTTACCTTCCCAATGATCACTTCCTTCTTCCTCATCCCAGTCCTGGATCCCTTTCTCATGCACACAGAGAGACTTCAATCAGTCCCTTACATGTCACTAAAATAGCCCCTCAAATCCACCCATATCAAAAGTTCATGAAATCTCAGCCTTCCTTTGTCTCCAGTTAGGGGATGCCCCTATTTCCCTCCCTTAGATCCATCTGTGTCTTTGGAGTTAATAAAGACTTCCCCCAACCTCTCTTTTTCATTTGTTTCTCTGCCCTACTGCTGAAAACTCTAACAATTAGTTTGCCATGCCCATCACTGATACATCGTGAAATATTTTCCTATGTTGATACATTAAACTTTGCCCAAGCCCAAGTTGGGCCTCCGTAGTGGCCTTCCATGGACCAACACTCAGTTTCAAATACTTAGTACATAAAGTGACACGTATTGGAATAATCTCTATTAAAGTCAAAGAGGTCCCATAATTGAAAGCAGATTTTCCAGGTTTTCAAAGCTTGTGTAAGAATACAAGTCCTGGCTGTGAATAAACTGAGCTGAGTGCTGAGACTTTCTTTAATTCTGGCCAGATATGCTGCACCCCAGCATTTAGGGTGAGTGAGGCAGCCTGGGTGATGCAGCTAGACTTTGCCCAAAATTTATCAATTAAAAGAGTTCTGGGGTTGTAGTTCAGGGTGAAAATGATCAAGTTCACTCTCCAGTACCACCAGGAGAAGAAGACAGTATGTGCCTTTCCGCAAGGACCACGATCCTCCCTCCTTCCTACTGTCCTTACTTGCCTGCCATGTATATTATTTTCTTAAGCAATTTATGCATAGAATCCACAAAAGGAAATGAATTTCAGAAACTCTAACTAGGAAACCTAGTCAGAACTCTGGTGACAGGAAAAGACAATGGAGCCCCTGAAACAGAACTCAGGCAAAGGTAATCTGATTTAGCAGCTTAACCTTTCTGTGGTTAATTTAAAAGCTTTATTTTATGGGAAAGCTCTTTTGTAGGAACCTTCATTTACAAGACAAAGAACAATAAAAATGAGCAAGTACACCCAGGTGGTGTACTTGGCCATCTCCTAAGGCTTCTGCAGAAGCTCAGATAGAGAAATGCCTTTCCCACCATCTCCATTACAAATTCACTTCACATTTTAAAATCTTTTTTTTTAATCCTTCAGTACTAAAGAGATTCCTGTTGTCACAAACATAACTCTCACTTATTAGTAAACCTGGCTTTCTCTTTTACTAAGTTTGCTTTCAATTCTTAGTCAATTTTAGGAAGGAGTTCTTGGTGGTATTTAGTGGATTCCATTTCAGATAAAGCAGGCTTTGCATTACTAAAGTCACTGGCATTGAGTGATACAATGTAGATGAAAACTAGGAGATAATTATCCTGGTTCTGTTCTCTTTCTCTTTTTTTAACATACAGGGTCTACAAGGTCTCACTACACAGACTGGAGTCATAGTGATCTTCCTGTTTTCAGGCTCACAGGAGCTGGGATTACAAGTTTGTGCTACCACACCCAGTCTCAGTCGTCATCTCAGCATGTCCCAGGAGCAGGGCTGGCATATTATGTCATGCCTGTGATTGAAGCAGGCGCTTTGGTCCACTGAGATATCTGGCCTGCTCTTGTTCTCTATATTAGACATTTTATTGTTTTATATATATTCTTTTCTTTTTAAAGGATGGCTTATAAAACTAAAATGGTCCAAGTACCTCCTAGTGCTCAAATTTCACCAAAGACAAAAATCACACAAACGAAAGTTAAGGCATTTAGTGGAATGCAAACATATCTGTGTAAGTACTTAGAAAAACAAAAACAAAAAACCTTAAGAACAGAGCACGGTGGCTGTAATCTGTGTGCTCTGTAATCACAGTGCTGGGAAGGCTGAGACAGGAGGCTCACTGCAAGTCCAGATAGTATAGTGAGACCCTGTACCATATACATACATACATACATACATGCATACATACATACATACATAATTGCCCTTACAGGCTGCTACAGCTTTCCGAAAGCTTTTTTTCTTCTTCTCTAGTTCTGCCTCTTATGTTGTTGGCGATAAGCCTCAGGTGGGCCCCCACACCCAGCACCACACTGGTTCAATTCAGCCAGGTTTAACCAATTGACCACCAGTTGCTGATCCACCACAATGTGGCACCAGGACAGGTGAGGTTTTGGTAGAGAAACCATCCCTAATAATGCCTTATTTACATTAAGGAGAAACCAATCAAGGAATTCCAGATGCAGAAGCCTCCATTCCTTTATCTTCAGGTGCCAAGAATGTATTCACCACCTGTTTTCACTTTGCAGGATCTATTTCTTTCCAATTTTCAATAAATGTACATCCCTGCCTCCATTACTGTGAGCCTTGTCCAGTTCTTGGTTCAGGATGAGAAGGATCTGGAAATAATTCCCCCAAGACATACATCTGATAACAAGTCTATATTCAAAACATGGTTTTCTTAAACTATTTTTCAAATTGTGGCATCTGAGGGACCCTGATGTGATCCTTCTCTACCTCATGACTGTGCCTCTACAGTCATCTTCCTGAGGGTCCAGCATTATGGGGGAAATGGTTCAGTTTTGCCTCTGTGTCTACTTCATATACCAATATGTTTATTTCCTGGCAATTCTATGGCCTCCAGCTAAGCGTGGGCTTGTGCAGGAAGGTCTCCGCTACTGGAAGATGGCACTGGCTGCTGCCGCCCCTGCACTTACTGTGCTACAGCTGTTCTGCCTTTGAGCAAACTCTACCCGGGTTCCTTCTAAACTAGGTGCTGTCTTCTGGGATTTCATGCCTGTATTACTTAAACCAAGTAAGAACCCTGCTAAGTCAGAATTTCCCTTCCTTAACATCTCAACCAACAGTGCAAAAAGGAACTGTAAAGCTAGAATTTTTTTTCCTTTAGACACAAGAGTCTTCTCTAAATTTCTGTAGGTCTGGAATGTAAATATCATCTCCTCCTCACTAGATATAATATTCAGATATTGGCATCATAAAAAGATCTTTTCATATCTACTATTTTGTCCAGTTTTCATATATAAACTTTATAGGATAGTCACTACTCTGAATACATTTTCCTGATAGGAAAACCATTTGAAATCCATGGAAATTTTCATTAAAAATTGCTATTATTGTGCAGCACAAACAGAATTTAAGGCCAATTATTGGCTTTTAACTTATTTAAGAAAGAAAAGTTATTCCAAGGAAGAAAAATCTAATTGGGGGCGGGAAGGAGTGGGAGAAAACCACAGAAGGGTCTGGAGGTTGAGGCTACTCCCACTCCAAGGGTTCTGAGGGCCACCTCCAACCCTAAAATAAAGGAAAAACAGCTAAATATTGCACTTACAGTTGCAGTTATACACTTGTATTTGAGTCAAACACAAAATCTGCACTCTCTAAACATTGTTATTTCAGTCTTCGCAAATGATTTCCCTTTAACAAGGTGGCATTTAAGTGTCATTCCCTTCTTGTTTGTTGGAGGGTTTGCATATTTCCTAACAATTGAATTTCACTTTAACAATTTTCACCTGGCTGAGAAGCATTTTCTTAATTAAATGTAAACATATTTGGCAAATCAATGTGCAAGTACCTAAAGGCTTCCCATGATGATGTGAGCTGTCATCAGGTTTCCCATCAGTTATGAGTGTTTGCTTTGAATACCAAATAATTTCCCTGAGAAGCAGGCCCTAGACACAAGTTGAAAATTGATTCTTCGACAGCAATCTAAGTAAGCCACTCTTGACAAAGGTAATAAACAAGAGGAAAGACACTTTCATAGATGACAACTTTTGCTGTTGCACAGGTACTCAAAGTCAATTTGCTCTCTACAACCCTCTGGTCAAAAACAGTATCTCTTCACAGTGGGAGAATTCATCCTCCATATGTTATCTACTTACACAGACCAAAAGATGGCTACAAGTGAGTGCTATATTCACTGACTTTTTTTTAAACACTTGCATTGTTAATGTGATTTATAGACATTGCTTAAATGTACATATGCAAAACTGCATCTTTTTGTTAGATATTTAATATTTTCATGTAAAAAATGTTATGTTTTGTTTTTAATTTCAGCATGAAGGAAAAAATAATAGGAGTATCTAGGACATTCCTTGTCAAACGGGCTAGGGACAAATCTTGTATTTCCTAATACTGAAACCTATAAATCCTTGTGTAATTTCAGAATTAGGATTTAATTGGAAATTATTGCTAACTACAGTATTGTATATCACATACTTTGAATTTTTTTTTCAAAAATGAACAACCTACAGATAAACTTGAACATTTGTGAGGCATCAGATTATTAAAGTTTTTTTTTTCATTAATAATGTTGAAATTTAAGCAGGGTATAGTGCCATATATTTATAATCCCAGCACTCTGGGAGACTAAGGCAGTAGGATCACAAATTCTAGCCCAGCCTAAACAAAACAAATCAGCACTTTAAGAAGACCCTGTTTTCAAAGTGGGGGAGGTGGTGGTGAT